>CAKNYM010046772.1:22091-34141 GCA_932195095.1 Andricus curvator | reverse complement strand
TTGGATGAAGTTTTATAATTCGAGTTAAAAAATCAACTTTTTTTGGTAGAAAATTCTGCTTTTGGTTGAAAATTCATCATTCTTCGTTGAAACTTCAACAATTTAGTTAAATTTTTCATTCTTTCTTAACTGAAACATCTTTTTTTGTTGAAAATTCAACTACTTGGCTAAAAGTAAAACTACTTTGTTAAAAATAGATTTTTTTTTGGTTTAAGATTAAATCTTTTGGTGAAAAATTCAACTTTTTGGCAGAAAAGTCAACTATTTGGTTGAAAATCAACTTTCTTGGTGAAAAGTTCAACTGTTTGATTGAAAATTAATCTGTTTTGGCCAAAAATTCTTTTTTCTGCTTGAAGATTTATAACATTATTTGAAAATTCCTATCATATGTTGAAAATTTAACTATTATGTTGAAATTTCTTTTTTTTGTTGAAAATAAATTTTTTTAACTGAAAATTTAACTTCCATTTTTGCTTGAAAAGTAATTTGTTTAGGTTGAGGATTAAACTATTTTGTTGGATATTCTTCAATTTTGGTAGTATTCAACTGGTTTTTATTTAAAATTGAAACATTTTTTGGTTGAAATATCAACTATTACATTTTTCATTGACGATTCATCTTTTTTTTTTGAAAATTAATTTTTTCAACTAAAAATATAACATAACTATTCCATTTTTTATTTAAAATTGAAACATTTTTTGGTTGAAATATCAACTATTAAATTTTTCATTGACAATTCATCTTTTTTTTTTTTGAAAATTAATTTTTTCAACTAAAAATATAACTATTCCATTTTTTGTTGAAAATTGATCTTTTTTAGTTGAAAATGCAACTTCTTTGTTGAGGATTTAACTATTTTGTTGAAAATTCGACTTTTTTCGTAGAATTAAACTGTTGAAAATTTAACTATTTTAACATTTCAATTTTTAACTTAAAAATTTGTAATTTGTGTAATTTTGAACAGTCCAAAAATAAATTCACTGTCATTTTCCGATTTTTCGGTCTCAAAAAATTCCCGGTCATTTCCCGGATTCCGGGTCCAGCAGCCACCCTGAATTAGATTCGTAAGTTTAAAAAAATGACAATTTGCACGAAAATTTTAGGTCATGACTGCAGTTCAGATGGTAGTTGAAGAGAAATTTGTCGGCGGAAACAATGTTCCAGCGCTTCAAGCTGTTGGTTGGGAAGGTAAAATTTAAGAAAGTTTTAGGCGCAAATTCCTACCTTACCGACTCCAAGACCGTTCGACAGCTCAAGTGGTTCATATCCGTGCTAAGTTTCTATAATCTAATAATTAAAAAGGGATTTAATTTATAATTAAAAACTTGTTATATCATATGGGTATCTCGTGAAATCTGTTGAAAACTTCAGCACTTTTTACTGATAAACATACATCAGAAAAGAAATTCAAGAATATAAACGATTGAAAAATAGATTAACTGAATTGAAAAATGCTCATATTTGAATTTTTTAAATGTATTTTAAATATCTTTCCCCTATTTTCTCGTTTTTCCGCGTAAATACGAACTGAATTATTAAAACCCAATAAGAAAATCCAAATATTTTTGCTTGAAAGTTAATTTATTCTTTTTAGTTAAAGAATCTATTAGGTATAATATTTTCGGTTGAGAAATCATCCTTTTTTGTTGAAAATTCAACTAATTTCTTAGAAAATTCAAATATTTGGTTGAAAATTAACTTTTTGGCAGAAAATTCCAAATTTTGGGTTAAAAATTCAACGGTTTTGTTGAAAATTGTTTTTTTTTTGGCTTAAAAATTCTAAAGTTTGATAGAAATTTTCTTTTTTCCTCAACTGAGCAATCTTTTTTGGTTTCAAATTCAACTATTTTGTTGAAAGATCGACTTTTTGGATTTAAAATTTATTTCTTTTGGTAAAAACTTAATCTTTTTTGGTTCAAAAGATTATTATTTGGTTGAAAATTATTCTGTCTTGATTGAGGATTCAACTATTTTATTGAAAATTTGTCTTTTGGATGAATTCAACCATTTTTAATTTAAGATTAAACTCTTTTTTGGTCGAATTAATTTGTTATAAAATACATTTTTTTGGTTGAATTATTAAAAAAATTAACTACTTGGTAGAAATTCAACTGTTTTGTGGAAAATTCATGTATTTTGTTGAAAATTCTTTTTTTTGGGTACAAAATTAATCTTATTTTTCAAACATTCATCTTTTTGGCTGCGGATTCAACTAGTTTGTTAAAAATTCCTCTTTTTTGATTAATTTAACCAGTAGACAATTCATTTTTGTTGAAAATTAATGTTTTTTAAACTGAAAATGTAACAATTCTATTTTTGGATAAAAGCTTATCTTTTTTAGTTGAAAACTTATCTTTCTTATATAAAATTTTAAAAATTTTGGTAGAAAATTCAATTATTCTGTCAAAAATTAAACTATTTATTTGAAAAATTAACTATTTAGTAGAAAATGTGTTTCTTTGTTAAAAATTAATTTTTTTAATTGAAAATGTAACTATTCCATTTTTGGTTGAAAACTTAACTTTTTTAGTTGTAAACATTTATTTCTTAGTTGAAAATTCAACTATTTTGGTAGAAAATTTAACTATCTGGTTAAAAATTAAACCATTTGAAAAATTAACTTTTTTGGTGAAAATTCAACTGTTTTGTGGAAAATTAATGTATTTTTTTGAAATTTCGTCTTTTTCAATAGAAAATTAATCTTCTTTTTTGAAAATTCAACTTTTTAGCGTCTTTTTCGGTTCATTTTAACTGGTAGAAAATTAGTTTTTTTGTTGTTGAAAATTAATTTTTTTAACCAAAAATGTAACTACTCCATTTTTGGTTGAAAACTAATCTTTTTTATTTGAAAATTTAAATACTGGTTTGAAAATACAACTATTCTGGTAAAAAATACAACTATTTGGTGTCGGTTTCAAAATACAACTGTTTTATGGAAAATTCGTCTTTTTCGGTAGAAAATTAATCTCCTTTTTTGAAAATTCATCTTTTTGGCTGTGGATTCAACTATGTATTTTTTTTTTAAATTCGTCTTTTCTGGTTCAATTTAACTGGTAGAAAATTCGTTTTTTTTTGGTTGAGAATTAATTTTTTAAACTGAAAATTTTACTCTTTTATTTTTGGTTTGAAGCTTATCTTTTTTTTTTTAGTTCAAAATTCAACTATTTATTTGGAAAATTAACTATTTGATGAAAAATTAAATTTTTTTGTTGAAAATGCATAGTGTCGGGTGGAAAATTTAACTATTTTGTGGAAAATTCATGTATTCAGTTAAAAAATCGTATTTTTGAGTAAAAAATTAATTAATTAATTAGCATTAATTTTTTTAACTGCAAATGGAACTATTCCATTTTTGGTTGAAAACTAATCTTTTTTATTTGAAAATTCAAATATTTGTTTGAAAATTTAACTATTCTGGTAGAAAATTCAACTATTAGGTGTCGGTTTCACAATTCAACTGTTTTATAGAAAATTCGTTTTTGTTGAAAATTAATTTTTTAAACTGAAAATGTAACTATTTCATTTTTGGTTTAAAACTTATCTTTGTTATTAGTCTAAAATTTAACTGTTTTGTTGAAAATTCGTCTTTTTCGACAGAAAATTAATCTTCATTTTTGAAAATTCATCTTTTTGGCTGTGGATTTAACTATTTTGTTAATAATTCGTCTTTTCTGGTTCAATTTAACTGGTCGAAAATTCGTTTTTGTTGCAAATTAATTTTTTAAACTGAAAATGTAAATTATATTTTGGGATAAAAACTTATTTTTTTTAATTTAAAATTCAACTATATATTTGAAAAATGAACTGTTTCATAGAAAAATAACTTTTTTGTTGAAAATTCGTCTTTTTTGGTAGAAAATATATCTTTTTTTCAAAATTCATCTTTTTGGCTATGGATTCAACTATTTTGCTAAAAATTCGTCTTTTCTGGTTCAATTTAGCTGGTCGAAAATTCGTTTTGTTGAAAATTAATTTTTGAAACTGAAAATGTAACTATTTTATTTTTGGTTTAAAACTCGTGTATTTTATTAATTTAAAATTTAACTATTTGTTAAAAAATCAAATTTTTCGATGAAAATTCAGTGTCGGGTGAAAAAGTTAACTGTTTTGTGGAAAATTCATGTCTTTTGTTGAAAATTCATCTTTTTCGATAGAAAATTAATCTTTATTTTTGAAAATTCAGCTTTTTGGCTGTGGATTTAACTATTTTGTTAATAATTCGTATTTTCTGGTTCAATTTAACTGGCCGAAAATTCGGTTATGTTGAAAATTAATTTTTTAAACTGAAAATGTATTTGAAAAATTAACTGTTTGATAGAAAAATCATTTTTGTTTTTGAAAATTCATCTATTTTGTTGAAAATTCTTCTTTTTTGGTAGAAAATAATTTTTTTTTCAAAATTCATCTTTTTGGCTGTGGATTCAACTATTTTGTTAAAAATTCGTCTTTTTTTGTTCAATTTAACCAGTAGAAAATTATTTTTGAAACTGAAAATTTAACTATTCCACTTTTGGATGAAATTTTGGGTGAGGATTCAAATATTTTAACAATTTTAGTTCTTTAGTTGAATTCAACCGGTTGAAAATTTGTTTTTTTTTATTGAACATCAGTTTGTTTAATTGAAAATGTAACTATTCCATTTTTGGTTGAAAACTTATATTTTTAGTTTAAAATTAAACTAATTTGTTGAAAATTCGTCTTTTTCGATAGAAAATTAATCTTCATTTTTGAAAATTCAGCTTTTTAGCTTTTTTTTCTATTCAACTATTTTGTTGAAAATTCGTCTTTTCTGGTTCAATTTAACTGGTAGAAAATTCGTTTTTGTTACAAATTAATTTTTTTTAACTGAAAGCGTAACTATTTCATTTTTGGTTTAAAACTGATCTTTTTTTGGTTTAAAATTCAACTATTTGGTCACAAATTCAACTATATATTTGAAAAATGAACTGTTTGATAGAAAAATAACTTTTTTGTTAAAAATCCATCTATTTTGTTGAAAATTCGTCTTTTTGGTAGAAAATAAATCTTCTTTTTTCAAAATTCATCTTTTTGGATATGGATTCAGCTATTTTATTAAAAATTCGTCTTTTCTAGTTCAATTTAACTAGTAGAAAGTAGTTTTTAAACTGAAAATGTAACTGTTCCACTTTTGGATGAAATTTTGGGTGAGGATTCAAATATTGCAACAATTTTAGTTCTTTAGTTGAATTCAACCGGTTGAAAATTCGTTATTTTTTATTGAACATTAATTTTTTTAATTGAAAATATAACTATTCCATTTTTGGTTGAAAACTTATATTTTTAGTTTAAAATTCAACTAATTTGTTGAAAATTCGTCTTTTTCGATAGAAAATTAATCTTCATTTTTGAAAATTCAGCTTTTTAGCTTTTTTTCTATTCAACTATTTTGTTGAAAATTCGTCTTTTTTGGTTCAATTTAACTGGTCGAAAATTCGTTTTTTCTTGTTGTTGAAAATTAATTTTTCAAACTGAAAATGTAACTATTTCAGTTTTGGTTTAAAATTCAACTATTTGGTTACAAATTCAACTATATATTCGAAAAATTAACTGTTTGATAGAAAAATAATTTTTGTTGTTGAAAATTCATATATTTTGTTGAAAATTCGTCTTTTTTGGTAGAAAATAAAACTTCTTTTTTCAAAATTCATCTTTTTGGCTATGGATTCAACTATTTTATTAAAAACTTGTCTTTTCTGGTTCAATTTAACTAGTAGAAAATTATTTTTTAAACTGGAAATGTAACTATTCCATTTTTGGTTGAAAACTAATCTTTTTTGTCTGAAAATTCAAATACTTGTTTGAAAATTTAACTATTCTAGTAGAAAATTCAACTATTAGGTGTCGGTTTCAAAATTCAACTGTTTTATGGAAAATTCATGTATTTTGTTGAAAATTCGTCTTTTTCGGTAGAAAATTAATCTTCTTTTTTCAAAAATTCATCTTTTTGGCTATGTATTCAACTATTTTATTAAAAATTCGTTTTTTTTTGTTTAATTTAACTAGTAGAAAATTATTTTTTAAACTGGAAATGTAACTATTCCACTTTTGGATGAAATTTTGTGTGAGGATTCAAATATTTTAACAATTTTAGTTCTTTAGTTGAATTCAACCGGTTGAAAATTCGATTTTTTTTATTGAACATTAGTTTTTTTAATTGAAAATGTAACTATTTCATTTTTGGTTGAAAAATTATATTTTTAATTTAAAATCCAACTAATTTGTTGAAAATTTGTCTTTTTGGGCGAAAATTAAACTATTTTTTAAAAGTTTTCTTGTGAGGCGAGGGGTAAAAAAACCCCTTAAGGTAGGAATTTGCGCTTGGACTTCCCCGCCTATTTACACCTAATAAATCAAAATTTTGAGACACGTTTTAAATTCAACAGGAATTTTTGGATTGACTGCCCTTCTTCTGGCCATGGTTCCTCTCAATTACATAAAAGCTGGACCACCATTTGCTGACAATTCCCGAGGAACTTTGGAAGCCACAGTTGATGCTTTTGTTCAAATAGGAAACTCTAGTCAACTTTTGATTGCTGTAATCGGTAAGAATCTAACAAAAATACACTTACAATTGTTTTTTAATATATCAGACTTCCCATATTCCCCTCTTTATCCCTTTTTTAAAGAATTCTTTTTCCCTATTTTCAAAAAACTTCCCCCTTTTCTCGGGGTTTCGCTTAAATCCGAACTGAATTATTAGAAACCAATCAGAAAATCTAACAATTTTTCATTGAAAGTTGATTATTTCTCATTGAAAAGTCTACTATTATATTTTTGGTTGAGAATTCATCTTTTTGGTTAGAAATTTTATTATTTTGTGGAAAATTCGCCTTTTCAGCTTGAAAATTTCAAAATTTGGTTGCAATTATTTTTCTTTCTTGACTGAAAAAAACAATAGGTATGCCGCTGTCAGTTTCGGCTGAAGATTCAACTTTTTTGTTAAAAATTAAATTTTTTGTTAAAAATTCAACAATTTGATTGATTTCTTTCTTGGTTAAAAATTCGTGTTTTTGGTCTGAACATTCCTCTTTTTTTATTGAAAATTAAACTATTTGGTTAAAAATTCAACTATTTTGTTGAAAAGTGTTCTTTTTTTGGTTGAAAGTTTATTATTTTTAATTGAAAAGTGTACTATCATATTTTTGGTTCAGGATTCAACACTTTTGGCAGAAAATTTAATTAATTTGTAGAAAATTCGCCTTATCAGCTTGAAAATTCCAAAATTTGGTTGTAATTATTTTTCTTTCTTGACTGGAAAAAACAACAGGTATTCCGCTGTCAGTTTCGGGTGAAGATTCAACTTTTTTGTTGAAAATTAAATTTTTTGTTAAAAATTCAAACATTCGGGTTGAAATTTCAAATTTTTATAGAAATTTCGTCTTTTTGGCTTGAAAATTCAACAATTTGATTGATTTCTTTCTTTCTTGGTTAAAAATTCGTGTTTTTGGTCTGAACAATCCTCTTTGTTGATTGAAAATTCAACTATTTGGTTAAAAATT
The DNA here is from genome assembly GCA_932195095.1 of Andricus curvator. Classification (NCBI taxonomy): domain Eukaryota; kingdom Metazoa; phylum Arthropoda; class Insecta; order Hymenoptera; family Cynipidae; genus Andricus; species Andricus curvator. Next base: position 26,621 of record CAKNYM010046772.1, on the reverse strand, counting down.
CAACTATTTTGTTGAAAATTGTTTTTTCTTGTTGTTGAATACCTATTATTTTTAATTGAAAAGTCTACTATCATATTTTTGGTTCAGAATTCATCACTTTTGACTGAAAATTTAATTATTTTTTAGAAAATTCGACTTTTGAGCCTGAAAATTCCAAAATTTGGTTGCAATTTTTTTTCTTTCTTGGCTGGAAAATTTTCGTTAGTAGAAAATTTGTCTTTTTTATTTAAGAAATTTCATCAGTTTAATAGAAAAATTAACTATGTAGTAAAAAGTTGATTTACTTTGTTAAAAATGCATTTTTTTATTGAAGATTTATCTCTTGGATCGAAAATTCGTTCTTTTTTTGAATAGAAATTAATTTTTTTCAATGAAAAATTAACGAATCTACTTTTTCGTCGAAAATTGATCTTTTTTAGTTGATTTGGTTAAAAATTCATATATTTAATTAAAAATTTATATTTTTTGGATTAAAAATTCTACTCTTTTGTAGTAAATTCATCTTTTTTGCTTGAAATTTTAACAGTTTTGTAGAAAATTTAACCACGCGGTTGAAAATTCAAGTATGGTTGAAATGTAAATTTTTTGTTTAAAATTTATATTTTCAGATTGAATATTCAACTCTTTTCTAAAAAAAGTCGTCTTTTTGGCTTGAAAATTCAGCAGCTTGGTTTAATTTTTTCTTTCTTGTCTGAAAAGTCTTTCGTAGTTGAAAATTCATCTTTTTTGTTTGAACATTCATTTTCGTGGATTGAAAATTTAACTATTTGTCAAGAATTCAACGTTTTTGTTAAAATTTTGTCTCTTTGGCTTGACTGAAAAATCTTTCTTGGTTGAAAAATCATCTTTTTGGTTCGAAACTTCATTTCTTGGTAGAAATTTAATCTTTTTGGATAAATATGCAACTCTTTGGTTGAAAATTTATCTTTTTTTGGTTGAGTATTAGGAAATTTAACTGTTTAGCTTAAAAATTAACTTTACTGTTAAAAAATCAACTGTTTTGTAGAAAATTCGTCTTTTTGGCTTGAAATTTCAACGATTTAATAGAAAATGTAACTATGTGGTTGAAAATTCAACTGATTGTTTAAAAATAATGTTGAAAATTCAACTTCCTAGTTGAAAAATGAACTACTTAGTTGAAAGTTTAGTTACTTTGTTAAAAAAACATTTCTTTTATTGAAAATTTATCTCTTTGATCGAAAATTCTTTTTTTTTTTGTTGAAAACTAATTCTTTTTTTAACTGAAAAATTAACTATTCCATTTTTTGTTAAAAATTGATCGTTTTAGTTGAAAACTCAATGATTTGGTTGAAAATTGATATTTTTGGGTTAAAAATTCCTCTTTTTCGCTTGAAATTTCAAAAGTTTTGTAGAAAATTCAACTGTTTAGGTAAAAATGAACTTTTTCGTTCAAAATTCATATTTTCGGGTTGAAAATTTAACTTTTTTCTAAAAAAACGTCTTTTTGTCTTAAAAATCAACAGTTCGGTTGAATTTTTTTCTTTCTTGACTGCAAAATCTTTCTTGGTTGAAAATTCAACTCTTGGTAGAAATTGAATCGTTTTTGGTTAAATATGCAACTATTGGGTTGAAAAATAATCTTTTTTGGTTGAGGATTCACCTTTTCTTGTTGAAAATTCGTCTTTTTGGTAGAAAATTAATCTTCTTGTTTTAAAATTAATCTTTTTGGATAGAAAATTTAACTGTTTAGCTTAAAAACTAACTTTTTTGTTAAAAAATCAAACGTGTTGTAGAAAATTCGTCTTTTTGGCTTTAAATTTCAACGGTTTAATACAAAATGTAACTATGTGGTTGAAAATTCAACCGTTTGTTTAAAAATAATGTTAAAAATTCCACTATGTAGTTGAAAGATAAACTACTTGGTTGAAAGTTTATTTACTTTGTTAAAAATTCATTTTTTTATTGAAAATTTATCCCTTTGGTCCAAAATTCCTTTTTTTTGAAATTCATTAATTTATTTCAACTGAGAAATTAGCTATTCAATTTTTCGTGGAAAATTGATCTTTTTAGTTGAAAAATCAATGATTTAATTGAAAATTGATATTTTTGGGTTAAAAATTCCTCTTTTTTGCTTGAAATTTCAAAAGTTTGGTAGAAAATTTAATCACGTTGTTGAAAATTCAACTGTTTATTTAAAAATTAACTTTTTGATTAAAAATTCATATTTTCGGGTTGAAAATGTAACTGTTTTCTAAAAAAGTCGTCTTTTTGGCTTAAAAATCCAACAGTTCGGTTGAATTTTTTTCTTTCTTGACTGAAAAATCTTTCTTGGTTGAAAATTAATCTGTTTTGGTTGAGAGTTAAACCATTTTGTTGAAAATTCTCGGATGTTTTGGTTGAATTCAACTCTTTTGCTAAAAATTAAAATCTTTTTTAGTTGAAAATTCAACTATTTTGTTGAAAACGCAATATATTTCGACTTGAAATATTGGGAATATGATACCTATATTAATTTCATTAAAAAGAATTTACTCCCCTATTATTCCCCTATTTTCATGAAAAAATCACCCCATTTCCCCTGTTTTGAGATCATATTGATATATAAAGTCTAATATCAACCCTGAAAAAATTTTCTACTTAAAATAATTTTCTAGGGATAATGTTGACGATAGCATTTTTCAACTTTTCCGGGTTGAGTGTAACGAAAGAAATGAGTGCCACGACAAGAATGATTCTGAGCAGTATTTGTACGATAGTAATTTGGGGATTCTCGCTCGCCTTCCAGTGGCAAGTTTTTCACTATCTACAGGTAAATAATTTATATTTAAAATTATAATTATTAAATTGTTTAATTACGAAATTCTTGGGAATTAATTTTTTTTAGATCACAATAAAAAAATTTTTTACAAAAACAGGGTATCCAGCGATTCTTAGAAACGAAATTAAAGGTATTTTCCAGGTTTTCCAGGTCTCCTTTTTTACATCAAATAATGAAATAACCGTTTGTTATAAATGTAAAAAGTGAGCTATTTCATTTTTTATTGACCAACAATTTTAAAATTAAAAAAAAATTTCTTAATTATTTGCGAACATAAGTCATCTTTGAAATCCTTGAAATCTTTGTGAATTCGTTGCAATCTCTTGAAGTACTTAAAATCTTTGTGAAATCTTGAAATTTCTGTTCTGTGATATCTTTCAGAATCTTTTTAAATTTTTTTATGATATTTGAAATCTTTTGAAATCTTTGTGAATTCGTTGAAATTTCTTCAAGTACTTAAAATCTTTGTGAAATCTTGAAATTTCTATGAAATCTTTTGGAATCTTTTAATAAAATATTTGAAATTCTTGAAATCTTTAAAATCTGAAATCTTTGTGCAATTTTTTGAAATCTTTTGAAATTTGTATGAAATATTTGAAATATTTGTGAAAGCTTTCTTTAATCGTTTATTGTGAAATCTTTTGTGTTCGTTTGAAATCACTGGAATATTTTGAAATCTTCTCAAATTTGTTGCAACCTTTTGAAATAGTTTACAATCTTTGAAATATTTGTGAAATCTTTCATATTCGTTTGAAATCATTAAAATATTTGAAGTCGTTTAAAATCTTCGAAATGTTTTTAAATATTTGAAATCTGGTGTGCTGTACTCTTTTTTAATTCTTTGGGATTCTTTTAAAATCTTTATGAAATTTTTATGAAATCTTTGAAATATTTGTAAAATCTTTTTGAAGTTTGTTGTATTCATTTGAAATCATTAAAATATTTTTAATCTGTGTAAAATCTTTTAAAATCTTAGAAATCCCTTTCTAAAATCTTTAAAATCTTTTGAAAGTTTTAAAATCTTTGGAAATGTTCGAAATCTTTGTGAAATCTCTGAAATCCTTGCAATCTTTATGAAATGTTCGAAATCTTTGGGAAATTTTTGTGAATTCTTTGAAATCTTTATCAAATCTTTTGGAATATTTATGAAATTTTTCTTAAATCTTTGTTTGTGAAATCTTTTTCATTCGTAAATTCACTGAATTATTTGAAATTTTACTGAAATATTTTCAAATCTTCTAAAATGTTTTGAAACCTTTTGAAATTGTTTCAAACCTTCGAAATGTTTTAAAATCTTTGAAGTCTGGTGTAATGTACCCTTTTTCAATTCTTTGGAATTCTTGCATTCTTTTAAAATCTTCATGAAATTTTTATGAAATCTTTGAAATATTTGTAAAATCTTTCTGAAATTTTTTGTATTCATTTGACATTATTAAAATATTTTTAATCTGTGTATAATCTTTTGAAATCTTAGAAATCTTTTTAAAACATTTTTTAAATCTTTGAAATCTTTTGAAAGTTTAAAAATCTTTGGAAATGTTCTAAATCTTTGTGAAATCTTTGAAATCTGGTACACGCCTTTTTCAAATCTTTGAAATCCTTGCAATCATTATGAAATGTCCGAAATCTTTGGGAAATTTTTGTTAAATCTTTTGAAATATTTGTGAAATTTTTCTTAAATCTTTGTTTGTAAAATCTTTTTTGTTTATTCGTTGAAATCATTGAATTATTTGAAATCGTTTCAAATCTTT
>CAKNYM010046772.1:5791-22081 GCA_932195095.1 Andricus curvator | reverse complement strand
TTTATTCGTTGAAATCATTGAATTATTTGAAATCGTTTCAAATCTTTTATATCTTTGGTATTCTTGTATTCTTTTGAAATCTGTATGCAATTTTTATGAAATCTTTTAAATATTTGTGAAATCTTTTGTATTCCTTTGAAATCATTAAAATATTTTCAAACTGTGTAAAATCTTTTAAAATCTTAGAAATCTGGTTTAGCCTTCTTAAAATCTTTTAAATCGTTTGAAAGTTTTCAAATCTTTGGAAATGTTCGAAATCTTTGTGAAATCTTTGAAATCTTTATGAAATGTTCGAAATCTTTAGGAAATTGTTGTGAAATCTTTGAAATCTCTGTCAAATCTTCTGAAATATTTGTAAAATTTTTCTCAAATCTTTGTTTGTGAAATCTTTTTTATTCGCTGACATCATTAAATTATTTGGAATCTTAGTCAAATCTTTTCAAATCTTCTAAAAGGTTTTGAAAACTTCTGAAATCGTTTCAAATCTTCGAAATGTTTTAAAATCTTTGAAATCTGGTGTCTTGTACCCTTTTTTGAATCTTTAAAATCTTTGCAATCTTTTGAAAGTTGTAAAATCTTTGGAAATGTTCAAAATCTTTGTGAAATATTTTTAAATATTTGTAAAATTTTCTCAAAACTTTGTGAAACCTTTTTTGTTCGTTGAAATTCTTGAATTATTTTAAATCTTAGTGAAATCTTTTCAAATCTTCTAAAATTTTTTGAAACCTTTTGAAACCGTTTCAGAACTTTGAAATGTTTTAAAATCTTTATGAAATCTTTTGTATTAATTGGAAATCATTAAAATATTTTTAATCTTTGTAAAATCCTTTGAAATCTTAAAAATCTTTGGAAATGTTCGAAATTTTGGGGAATTTTTTGTGAAATCTTTGTCAAACTTTTTGAAATATTTGTGAAATTTTTCTTAAATCTTTATTTGTGAAATCTTTTTTATCCATTGAAATCATTGAATTAATATTTGAAATCTTAGTGAAATCTTTTCAAATCTTCTAAAAAAATTTGAAACCTTTTGAAATCCTTTCAAATCTTCGAAATGTTTTAAAATCTTTGAAATCTGGTGCACTGTACCCTTTTTCAATTCTTTTGAATTCTTTTGAAATCTCTATGAAATTTTTATGAAATCTTTGAAATATTTGTGAAATCTTTCTAAAATTTGTCGTATTCATTTGAAAGTATTAAAATATTTTTAATCTGTGTACAATCTTTCAAAATCTTAAAAATATTTTGAAAATTTTTTAAAATCTTTTGAAAGTTTAAATATCTTTGGAAATGTTCGAAATCTTTGAAATCTGATGTACACACCTTCTTCAAATCTTTGCAATCCTTGCAATCATTGGGAAATTTTTGTCAAATCTTTGTCAAATCTTTTGAAATCTTTGTGAAATTATTCTTAAATCTTTGTTTGTGAAATTTCTTGCAATCGTAAATTCATTGAATCATTTGAAATCTTAGTGAAATCTTTTCAAATCTTCTAAAATGTTTTGAAACATTTTAAAATCGTTTAAATTTTCGAAATGTTTAAAATCTTTGAAATCTGATGTACTGTACCCTTTTTTAAATATTTGGAATTCTTGTATTCTTTTGAAATCTGTATGAAAGTTTTATGAAATCTTTTAAATATTTGTGAAATCTTTGGAAATCTTAGAAAACTTTCTAAAATCTTTTTAGAAAAATTTTTAAATTTTTGTTTGTGAAATCTTTTTCATTCGTAAATTCATTGAATTATTTGAAATTTTAGTGAAATATTTTCAAATCTTCTAAAATGTTTTGAAACCTTTTGAAATCGTTTCAAATCTTCGAAATGTTTTAGAATCTTTAAAATCTGGCGTAATGTAACCCTTTTTCAATTCTTTGGAATTCTTTTATTCTTTTGAAATCCGTATGAAATTTTTATGAAATCTTTGAAATATTTGTGAAATCTTTCCGAAATTTTTCGTATTCATTTGAAATTATTAAAATATTTGTAATCTGTGTACAATCTTTTGAAATCTTAGAAATATTAACAAAAATTTTTTTTTAATTTGTTAAATGCTTAAAAATCGTTGGAAATGTTCTAAATCTTTGTGAAATCTTTGAAATCTGGTACACGCCTTTTTCAAATCTTTGAAGAAATCCTTGGAATCATTACTAAATGTTCCAAATCTTTGGGAAATTTTTCTGAAATTTTTGTCAAATCTTTTAAAATATTTGTAATATTTGCCTTAAATCTTTCTTTGTGAAATCTTTTTTATTCCTTGAAATCATTGAATTATTTGAAATCTTAGTGCAATCTTTTCAAATTTTCTAAAATGTTTTGAAACCTTTTGAAATTTATATAAATATAAAATAAATTTAATAATTTAAATTACTTTTCGCATTTCAATAAAATAACTGTTTTAAAAGCAGAAAAAAAAATTAATTCAAGGTTCTCGTGAAAAATTCAAGATTTCCAGGTTTTCAAGGTTCAACAAAAAATGCCAGCTTTTCAAGGTTTTCAAGGTCGCTTTTTTTAATTTTCAAGAATTTTATAGTTAAATTTTGATTAATTATGAATTTAATTTCTTAAATGTTTAATTCTTCCCGTATTAATTCCAAATTTGTCTTTTTTCGCAGCTTGTCGGCTTTACAGTTCTTGTCCTCGGAATGTGTTTCTACACCAACCTCTTTATTCCAACCCTGCTGAGGAAATTAAGACGCAAATTAAATCACCGTCAGACTCCAGATGAGGAGGAAAGTATCATAAATGCAAGACCGGATGATTTAGAAGAAACTGATAAACCTTTAGATTGACGATAACTGACTCTAGTTTCAAGAATTCAAAAATTCGCACAACATTTCTTCAGCGCAATATATTTAGTTGATAAATTTCCCTGGAGGAATATTTATTACGGTGGGTAGAAAACAAATTGAAAATCAATAAGGGGCCGTCCATAAACTACGTTTACATTTACGTTACAGCATTCTACTATTTGGTTGGAATTAATTTATTTAGCTGGAATTAATTTATTTTGTTGGGAATTAATTTATTTTGTTGAAAATGCAACTATTTTGTCAATAAGTCATCTTTTTTGGTCAAAAAATTAACTACTTGGTTGAAAGTTGAACTATGTACTTTATTAAAAATGCATTTTTTTGTTGAAAATTCATCTGTCGTCTTTTTGCTTTGAAAATTGAACAATTGGTAGAAAATTGAGCTATCTGGTCGACAATTCAATTTTTCTTGTTGAAAATTCATAGTTTCGTGTCGAAAATTCGAATGTTTTGTAAAAAATTAGTCTTTTTTGGTAGAAAATTAATCTTCTCAGTTGAAAATTCAACTATTTGATTAAAAATTTATGCTTTTTGCGACTTTGTTTTTTTTTATTAAAATTTTTTTTTTTCAAATTAAAATTAAATTCCTTCACTTTTTTTTGGTTAAAAATTGAACTATTTGATTCAAAATTTTTGGAATTTGTTGAAAATTCGTCTTTTTTTGTTAAAACTTCAACACCTAGGTTGAAAATTGAACCACTTTGTTGAAACTTCCCTTTTTGTGGCAAAAATTAATTTTTTGACTTGAAAATTTAATTATTTGCTTGAAAATAAACTTTTTTGTTGAAATTTCGTATTTTCTGTCCTTTTGCCCTTGAAATTCAAGAATTTTGTATAAAAATGCACTATGTGGTAGAAAATTATGCTGCTTTATAGGAGATTAATTTTTTTTATTGAAAATTAATTATTTTCAAATGAAAATTTAACTATTCCATTTTTGGCTTAAAAATGATCTATTTAGTTTAAAAATTCAACTATTCAGTTGAAAATTTATGTGGTTTGTTGAAAAATTCGTCTTTTTTGGTAGAAAATTAATCTTCTTGGTTGAAAATTTAACTATTTAGTTAAAAATGTATGTATTTTGTTTAAAATTTCTTGTTTGGGTTAAAAGCTAATTTTTGTAACTTAAAATTAAACTATTTGATTGAAAATGAACTTTCCTGTTGAGATTTTATATTTTTGTGTTGAAAATGAACTTTTCTGTTGAGATTTCATATTTTTGTGTTGAAAATTAACTTTCCTGTTGAGATTTCATATTTTCGTGCTGAAAATTCAACTATTTTGTAGGAGATTGTTCTTTTTTGTTATAAATTATTTTTTTAAATGAAAATTTAAGTATTCTATTTTTTGTTAAAATTTAAAATTAATGATTAATTATTAAAATTTTTCTGAATAAATTTAATTTTAAAAATTGATCATTTTAGTTTGAAAATTCAACCTTTTGGTTGAAAATTTATGTAACGTATTGAAAATTCGTATTTTCTGGCAGAAAATTAATCTTCTTGGTTAAAAAGACAATTGTTTGGTTGAAAATTCAACTATTTTGTAGAAGATTCTTTTTTTTTATTATAAATTATTTTTTTAAATGAAAATTTAAGTATTCTATTTTTGCTTAAAAATCGATCAATTTAGTTCAAAAATTCAACATTTTGTTTGAAAATTTGTGTAATTTATTAAAAAATTCATCTTTTTCGGGAGAAAATTAATCTTCTTGGTTAAAAAAAAACAAGTAGTAAAAATTAATCTGTTTTGGTTCAGAAATGAGCTATTTTGTTGAAAATTCGTCATTTTTTGTTAAATTCAATCGTATTTTATTTAAAATAAAAATATTTTTTGTTGAAATAACAACTATTATATATTTTTTATTGAAAATTCATCTTTTGTGGTTGAAAATTCAACTTCTTGGATGAAAGTTGAACTTTTTTGTTGAACTTTCATAGTTTCGTGCCGAAAATTCGACTGTTTTGTAAAAAATTCATCTTTTTTGGTAGAAAATTAATCTTCTCAGTTGAAAATTTAACAATTTGGTTAAAAATTTATGTATTTTATTTAAAATTTCTTGTTTGGGTTAAAAGCTAATTTTTGTAATTTAAAATTAAACTATTTGATTGAAAATTAACTTTCTTCTTGAGATTTCATAGTTTCGTGTTGAAAATTCAACTATTTTGTAGAAGATTCTTTTTTTTTTATTATAAATTATTTTATTTAATAAAAATTTAATTATTCTATTTTTAGTTGAAAATTTTTATTTTTAATTTAAAAATTAAACCTTTTGGTTGAAAATTTATGTAATTTATTGAAAATTCGTCTTTTTTGGTTAAATTCAATCGTGTTTTATTTAAAATAAAAATATTTTTTGTTGAAATAACAACTATTATATATTTTTTATTGAAAATTCATCTTTTGAGGTTGAAAATTCAACTTCTTGGATGAAAGTTGAACTTTTTTGTTGAACTTTCATATTTTCGGGTTGAAAATTCAACTAATTTGTATAGAAATTTCGTCTTTTTATATTGTGAATTCAAAAATTTTGTAAAAAATTGAACTATGTGGTAGAATATTCAACTATTTTGTGGAAGATTCGTTTTTTCATTGAAAATTAAGTTTTCCCAATGAAAATTTAACTATTCCATTTTTAGTTAAACAGTGATTTTTTTCAGTATAGAAATTCAACTATTTGGTTGAAAATTTATGTAGTTTGTCGAAAATTCATCTTTTTTGGTAGAAAATTAATCTTCTTGGTTGATAATTGAACTATTTGATTAAAAATTTATGTATTTTGTTTAAAATTTATTTTTTGGGTTAAAAACTTATTCTTGTAACTTAAAATTTAACTATTTAATTGAAAATTAACTTTCTTGTTGAAACTTCATATTTTCCTGTTGAAAATTAAACTATTTTGTAAAAGATTCGTTTTTTTTTATTAAAATTTTTTTTTAAATGAAAATTGAAGTATTCCGCTTTTGGTTAAAATTGATTTTTTTTGTTGGAAAATTCAACTTTTTGGTTGAAAGTTTATGTAATTTGATGAAAATTAGTCTTTTTTGGTAGAAAATTAATCTTCTTGGTTGATAATTCAACTATTTGGTTAAAAATGTATGTATTTTGTTTAAAATATCTTTTTTGGATTAAAAACTAATTCTTTTAAATTAAAATTTAACTATTTGATTGAAAATTAACTCTCTTGTTGACACTCATATTTTCCTGTTGAAAATTCAACTATTTTGTAAAAGATTCGTTTTTTATTACAAATTTTTTTGTTATGAAAATTTGAGTATTCCATTTTTGGTTAAAAATTTATCTTTTTAGTTGGAAAATTCAACTATTTGGTTGAAAATGTATGTAGTTTGTTGAAAATTCGTCTTTTTTTGGTAGAAAACTAATCTTCTTGTTGATAATTCAACTATTTGGTTCAAAATTTATGTATTTTGTTTAAAATTTATTTTTTTGGGAAAAAACTAATTCTTGTAACTTAAAATTTAACTATTTGATTTAAAATTAACTTTCTTGTTGAAACTTCATATTTTCCTGTTGAAAATTGAACTATTTTGTAAAAGGTTCGTTTTTTATTAAAAAATTTTTTTAAATGAAAATTTAAGTATTCCACTTTTGGTTAAAATTGATTTTTTTGTTGGAAAATTCAACTTTTTGGTTGAAAGTTTATGTAATGAGATGAAAATTCGTCTTTTTGGGTAGAAAATTAATCTTCTTGTTGATAATTCAACTATTTGGTTAAAAATTCATTTTGTGTAGAAAATTCATCACCAAGAAGATTTTCTTGGTTAAAAAATAATCTTTTTTGGCTAAAAATGAAACTGCTTGGTTGAAAATTAATCTGGTTTGGTTCAGGATACAACTTTTTTGTTGAAACTTCTACTTTTTTGGTTGAATTTAACTATTTTTTATTTTAAATTAAAATCTTTTTTGGTAGAAGTATTAACTATTAAATTTTTGTTGAGAATTTATCTTTATGGATTAAAAATTCGACTACCTGGTTGAAATTTGAACTACTTTGTTAAAAATTCATTTTGTTTTGGTCGAAGATTCACCATTTAAGTTAAAAATTCCTATTTTAGGGTTGAAAATTTGAACTGTTTTGTAGAAAATTTCATCTTTTTGTCTTGAAAAGTCAACAATTTGGTTGAAAATTAACTTTTTTTTTTGAAAATTCGTATTTTTGGTTGAAAATTCAAATATTTGGTGTAAAAAATAAACGTTCTTTTATAAAAATTTAACTACTTGGAAGAAAATTTAACTATTTTGTAGGAAATTAGCTTTTTTGTTGAAAAATTATATTTTCTGGTTGAAAATTCAACTGTTTTTAGATAATTTAACAATTCAACAACTTTGTTGAAAAATTGAGGTACTTTGTTGAAAATTCGTCTTTTTAGTATAAACATTAATCTTTCTGGCAGAAAATTCCACCTTTTTGGTTGAAAATTCAAATTTTTGATCGAAAATTTAACTATTTTGTTAAAAACTCTTTTTTAATTCAACTGGTTGAAAATTCGTCTTTTGGTAGAAAATGTATTTTTTATGGTAGAAAAGTCATCCCTCTTGGTTGAAAATTCAACTTTTGGGGTTAAAAATTCAACTTTTCGAGTTGAAAATTAAACTCCTGTGTAGATGCATAATCAGCCCTTTTCTCTTCAAAATTTTTTTTCGTTTAAAAATGATGTCTTTTTTTGAAAATTCATGAATATTGTTGATTGAAAATTTAATTATTTATTTAGAAATTAATCTTTTTTAATTGAAAATTCAACTACTTGGTTGAACTACTTTGTTAATTTTTTTAAATTCACCTCTTTGGTTGAAAATTAAACTTTTTTTGTTAAAAATTCGTTTTTTTTTTTTTTTGCTTAAAAATTCATCTTTTTTTGGTTGAATTTTAATCTTTTTTCTTGGAAGATTCGATCATTTGGTTAAAAATGCATCTTTTTAGTTTGAAAATAAAGCTACTTTGATAAGTCTTCTTTTCTGGTCGAAAATTCAACTGTTCTGTTAAAAATTCGTTTTTTGAATAGAAAATTCATCTTTTTTGGAAATCTTATCTTTCTTGATTGAAAATAAACTTTTTTGTTAAAAATTGAACAGTCTTCGAAAAAAATCGTCTTTTTGGCTTAAAAATTTCAGTATTTGGTTGAAACTTCAACTATTTTGTTAAAAATTCGTCCTTTTGGTTAAAAATTTAACTTTTTTGGTTGACAATTCATCTCTTTGGTAGAAAATCTTGAAATCTTAGAAATTTAAATTGTTTCATATTGAATGCAATATGACAATTACATTAATTTTATTTCAAAGATTTTATTCCCCTATTATTCCCCTATTTTTTTTAGAAATCGCCCGATTTCCCCTGTTTTGAGAGAGAATTTCGGGAGCAAAATTGGTAACGTAGTTTATGGACAACCCCTAACTAGCACAGAAAAGTTTCATTTTGGGTCCCTTATAACCTGTGTAAAATTTGAAATAGATAATTAACACAGTTTTCTAAAACAATGAAATACTAAAATAATTTTTAATGCTTTTAAATATATCCGAAAATATTGTTGAGTCTGGCAATCATTGTTGTTGAATACCTGATTGCCTTTTCATTACTTGAAGTTGTTTTATTTTCAATTATTATTTTTTTTTTCTGAAAAAAGATCTCCTTTCGCTCCGCTGGGAATCGAACATCAGAACTTCCTATTGCCGGTCGGGTGCTTTTCCATTAAGCTACTAGAGAGATCGAGAGAAGAAACTTTTTTCAGAAAATACACGCATTATTTTGCAAGGTGGTAAATATCAAAGTTTTCAAGGAATCTGTATTATCATCAGAGAATAACAGCAATTTTAACGTCTTTTCAGACTAGATGGAAATATGAATGAGCGAAAGGAGAAGATTTTTTTTCAGACAAAAATTAATTTAAAATAATTTTTAATTCATATTTCCATCTAGTCTGAAAAGACGATAAAATTTCTGTTATTCTCTTATGATAATACAGATTCCGTGAAAAAGTTGTTTTATATCAATTTGAAATTAAAAAAATTTAATTTAGAATAAGTAATCAACTTTTCAAATTAAATATAAGAAGACGATACAATCCAATTTATTTAAATTTTTAATTATAGTGTTCACATTCATGAAAAACCTGAAATTACGTGCATATTTGGGGTTGAAAGTTGAACTACTTTATTAAAAATTCATTTTTTTTTAGTTGAAGATTCATAATTTTAGTTGAAAATTCTACTGCTTGGTTTTGTTGAAAATTCGTATTTTCGGGTTGAAAATTATACTGTTTTGTAGAAAATTCATCTCTTTGCCTTGAAAATTCAACAATTTGGTAGAAAATTGAGATATTTAGTCAAAAATTCAATTCTTTTAATGCTGAAAATTCATAGTTTCGCGTTGGAAATTCGACTTTTTGTAAAAACTTCATTTTTTAAAATTGAAAATGCTTGATTTCCAATTAAAATTTAACCATTACGTTTCTTGTTAAAAACTGATCTTTTTCAAACTAAAAATTCAACTATTTGGATAAAACTTCATCTTTCTTTGGTTGAAAAATAATCTTCTTGTTTGAAAATTCAAATATTTGGTTATAAATATATATATATATATATATATATATATATATTTTGTTGAAAATTCGTCTTTTGGGTTAAATTCAATTGTGTTTTATTTAAAATTAAAATCTTTTATTTTTGTTAAAATTGAACTATTTTCTTAAAAATTATTTTTTTATTGAAGATTCATAATTTTAGTAGAAAATTCCTCTCTTTGGTTGAAAATTGAACTAATTTGTTTAAACTTCCCTTTATTTAAGGTACAAATAATTTTTTCTTTTTAATTAAAATTTAACTATTTGTTTGAAAATTAACTTTTTTGTTGAAACTTCATATTTTTTGTCTTGCAAATTCAAGAATTTGGTAGAAAATTTAGATATTTAGTCAAAAATTCAATTCTTTTAATGCTGAAAATTCATAGTTTCGCGTTGGAGATTCGACTTTTTGTAAAAACTTCATTTTTTTAAATTGAAAATGATTGGTTTTCAATTAAAATTTAACTATTTGGTTATAAATGTATATATATTTTGTTGAAAATTCGTCTTTTTGAGTAGAAAATAATTTTTTTCAAATTAAAAATGCAACCGCTCGTTTGAAAATTAATCTTTTTTGGTTGAAGATTCAACTATTGGTTTCAAATTCGTCTTTTTGGTTCAATTCAATTGTATTTTATTTAAAATTAAAATCTTTTTTTTTTGTTAAAATTGAACTCTTTTCTTTAAAATTATTTTTTTTATTGGAGATTCATAATTTTAGTAGAAAATTCATCTCTTTGGTTGAAAATTGAACTAATTTGTTTAAACTTCCTTTATTTAAGGTAAAAATACATTTTTTTTTAATGAAAATTTAACTATTTATTTGAAAATTAACTTTTTTGTTGAAAGTTCATATTTTTGTCTTTTTGTCTTGCAAATTCAAGAATTTGGTAGAAAATTGAGATATTTAGTCGACAATTCAATTCATTTAATGATGAAAATTCATAGTTTCGCGATCGAAATTCGACTTTTTTGTAAAAACTTCATTTTTTTAAATTGAAAATGATTGCTTTTCAATTAAAATTTAACTATTCCATTTTTGGTTAAACACTGATCTTTTTCAGACTAAAAATTCAACTATTCGAATAAAAATTAATCTTTTTTGGTTGAAAATTCAACTACTTGATCCAAAATGTATGCTTTTTGCAAATTTGTTGTTTTTTAAATTAAAAATTGATATCTTTAGTTTAAAAATTCAACTATTTGGTTGAAAATTCATCTTTTTTAGTAGAAAATTAATCTTCTTGTTTGAAAATTCAACTATTTGGTTATAAATGTATATAGATTTTGTTGAAAATTCGTCTTTTTGAGTAGAAAATAAATTTTTTCAAATTAAAAATGCAACCGCTCGTTTGAAAATTAATCTGTTTTGGTTGAAGATTCAACTATTGGTTTGAAATTCGTCTTTTTGGTTCAATTCAATTGTGTTTTATTTAAAATTAAAATCTTTTTTTTTGTTATAATTTTTTGTTAAAATTTTTTGTTAAAATTGAACTATTTTCTTTAAAATTATTTTTTTTTTTCATGAAGAATCATAATTTTAGTAGAAAATTCATCTCTTTGGTTGAAAATTGAACTAATTTGTTTAAACTTCCCTCATTTAAGGTAAAAATAATTTTTTTTTTTAATGAAAATTCAACTATTTGTTTGAAAATTAACTTTTTTGTTGAAAGTTCATATTTTTTGTCTTTTTGGTCTTCCAAATTCAAAAATTTGGTCGAAAATTTAGATGTTTAGTCAAAAATTCGATTCTTTTAATGCTAAAAATTCATAGTTTCGCGTTGGAAATTCGACTTTTTGTAAAAACTTCATTTTTTAAAATTAGAAAGGATTGGTTATCAATTAAAATTTAACTATTCCATTTTTGGTTAAAAACTGATCTTTTTCAGACTAAAAATTCAAATATTTGGTTATAAATGTATATATTTTTAGTTGAAAATACGTCTTTTTGAGTAGAAAATAAATTTTTTCAAATTAAAAATGCAACCGCTCATTTGAAAATTAATCTGTTTTGGTTGAAGATTCAACTACTGGTTTGAAATTCGTCTTTTTGGTTAAATTCAATTGTTTTTTAATTGAAATTAAAATCTTTTTTTGTTAAAATTGAACTATTTTCTTTAAAATTATTTTTTTATTGAAGAATAATAATTGTAGTAGATAATGAATCTCTTTGGTTGAAAATTGAACTAATTTGTTTAAACTTCCCTTATTTAATGTGAAAATAATTTTTTTTTTTAATGAAAATTTAACTATTTATTTGAAAATTAACTTTTTTGTTGAAAGTTCATATTTTTTTGTCTTTTTGGTCTTCCAAATTCAAGAATTTGGTCGAAAATTCCACTATGTGGGTAGCAAATTTTACTGCTTTATAGCTGAAAATTGGTTATTTTTTACAAAAATCATTAGATTTCAAATAAAGTTTCCCATTTTTAACAATATTAGGATATATGTATTTTTTTACCGGCAAATTGGTATTTTTAATAAATAATTATTAGATTTCAAAGACACACGATTTTTGAACAACTTTCGATTTTTGGTTATTTTAGAATTTTTTACCGGAAATTGGCATTTTCTGTTATATTGAGATATAAATACCAATTTCAAAATTACTAATCGAACTACCTTACAATTTCTAAAATGTCAAAATTAGAAATACCAAAGTAAAAACTATTAGATTTGAAAGAATATTTACAATTTTTAAGAACTTTAGGTTATATTGACGTATTTTTCACCTGAAATTGGTATTTTTAAACAAAAACTTATAGATTTATATCAAACAATTTTCATTTCAAATAAAAAAATGTAAAATCTTGAACAATTTTGATTTACCATTTTTAAACAATTTTGGATTATATTAGTGTTTTTCGTCGGAAATTCGTATTTTTAATAAAATCTTTTAAAATACCCTAAAATATTTAAAATCCTTTGAAATTCCTTGGAATTGAGGAAATCTAATGACAATTCCTTAAAATTGTTTAAAATATTTCAAATCCTTTGAAATCTTTTAAATCACTTGAAAATTTCTTGGAATCTTTTAAAATACCCTAACATATTTCAAATCATTTGAAATCTTTTGAAAGAAAATTCACAATTTTTTTAAAACAATTTTAGTTTATGTTATCGTGTTTCATTAAAAATCAGTTATTTTAAACAAAAATAATTACATTTCAAAATAATTTTTTTTATGTTACATATGTTAACAAAATTTGAATAATTTTGGTTTAGGTTTGCGTTTTTTCACCGGATATCGACATAAGTTTCAAAGAATATTTACAATTTTCGAACAATTTTAGATTATATTAATATTTTTCACGGGAAATCGGCAATTTAAAAAAAAAAACATTTTCATCGATTATAAAAAATATTTTCCTCCCTTTTCATTTTTATTATTTTAGATAGTAACTAGATACTAAAAAATGCAAAAATTTTGTATTAATATCAATGATATATTTTAATTTAAAAATTGCGTGAGTCTGAACAAATAATTTTCAAAGCTTAAATTATTTGGGTATTTTTAGTTTTAAAAAATGAGATTTTGTGCTAGAAAATCTAAAAATATTGAAATCTTCCAAGAATTTTGAAAATTGGACATATTATGTAGATTACGAAAAAAAATTAACATTAGCGATTTTTGCAAAATTTTGAAAATTACGAATTTTTGAAAAATATTTTTCCCTCACCTCGGGATATTGATCGATCTTTTTTAAATTTTACACATGTTATAAGGGACCCAAAATGAAACTTTTCAGAGCAAGGCTGTTTTTGAATTCCAATTTTTTTCTTTTCTACCCACCCTAATGTTAATAGGAAGTGATCTCATTTAAGCATTACGGGTTGATGCTTGAAGTATTAGATATTTTTTCACAAACGAAAGAAATTTCATAAATAATATTCAGTAGTTTAGTTAGCAGAGAATTTATTTTTTTTATTGTGTCAGAAACGTTTGTTAAAAAAAAAAGCAATTAAAGAGCATTTTATGTGAAATCAATGAACTTTCAGTTATTTAAATCATATTTAATTGTAGGTTTTTTGGGTGGCTATTGATTATTAAATTTAAATAATTCTGTATTAATATATATTAATATTAATAAGATATCAGTGTTAATATTGAGCATTCAACTTTGTTGGTTGATAACTTAATTTGGTTCGAAATTTAATTATTTCATAGAAAAATCGTTTTTTATTTTGGGTTGAAAATTCAACTATTTTGCAGAAAATTCGTCTTTTTGAACTTGAAAATTCAACAACTTGATAGAAATTTTTTACTTTCTTGTCCAAAAAATCTTTTTTGTTTGAAAATTTATCTGTTTTGGTAGAAGCTTTATGTCTTTCGATTAAAAATGCAACTGTTTGTTTGAAAATTAATCTGTTTTGGTTGAAGATTTAACAATTTTGTTGAAAATTCGTCTTTTTGGTTTGAAAATTCATCTCGTTTGGTAGAAATTAAATTTTTTTAGTTAAAAAACTCTAGACATGAATCAGTTATTATTTTTTACTGATAAGTTAGTCATTTTTACTGATTTATCACTAAAAAATAGATAATACTACTAATACAACTGATTGAAATTGGCGAAAATTTTAACTGATTCAAATCTACAGATTACAAAAAGTAATTTGTCGAGTAATTTGTTTTGGTTGAGCATTCAACTACTTTATTGAAAATTCTTCTTTTATGGATGAATTCAACTATTTTTGACGTAAAATAAAAATCCTTTTTCATTTAAATATCAACTACTACATTCCTATCTTTGAAAGTTGCTTAGTGTCGTTACCGACAGCGTTACTTAGTTTTATCCAGTTCTACTGAAGGCGGTCTCATCGACGATGGGCGATCTGTGTTTAACACGCATTTTTTTAAAAGAAGGCTTTTCATTAAAATTTTTAATATTTTATTCGTATTTTGAAAAATTCATTCACGGTTTAACGTTTCAGTCATAGTTCATTTACATTTCAAAATGTTTGAAAATTTCCAAATTTTGAGTACCGTTTATTTTTTAATTAAAGCTTTTAACATTTCGGAAAATTGGTGTGTTTGCATTTTTTATAATAAATTTTTTTAATTTTTCATTAAAAAAAAAATTCACAGTTTGGCTATTTATCAACGAACAGGCTTAATTTTTTTTAACGGAATAAACAAGAATGCTTTTCCAGTGACTGTTTTATATGATACTTTGTAAATTTACAAGAATTAATACTTATTTAAACAATTTTTATAAACAAATTCAGTTTGTCAAATTTTCAACGAATAGGCTCAATTAAAAAAAAAATAACTAAGAATATTTTTGCGATGACTCTTTTCTATGGTGTTTTGAAAATTCCCAAGAGTTATTATTTAAACAATTTTTATTACCAAATTCATAGTTTGTCTATTTTTCAACAAATAGGCTCGATTTGTTTTAAAAATTAACTGACAAAATCTTTGCGATGACTCTTTTCTATGTTGCTTTGCAAATTCCCAAGAATTATGATTTAAACCATTTTTGTAAGGAAATTCAGAGTTTTCTATTTTTCAACAAATAGGCTTCATTTCTTCACGGAATCAATTAAGAAGTCTTTTAGATGAGTTTTTTCATGATGTTTTGCAAATTCCCAATAATTATTTATTTGAAACTAAGATTTTTTTTATAATAAATTTTGTTTTTCAACGAATATACTCAATGTTTTTACAGAATTAATTGAGAATGTCTTTGCGGTGACTCTTTTCTATAGTGCTTTACAAATTCCCAATAATTATGATTTATTTAAAAAATGTTTGTATGGAAATTCAGAGTTTACTATTTTTTAACGAATAGGCTTAATTTGTTCACGGAATCAACTAAGAATGTCTTTTCGATGAGTTTTTTTTCAGGATGTTTCGCAAATTCCCAAGAATTATTAATTATTTAAACAATTTTCATAAACAAATTCAAAGTTTGGCCATTTTTCCACGAATAGACTTTTGGGTATTTTTCAACAAATAGGCTAAATTTGTTTACAGAATTAACTAAGAATATCTTTCCGATGACTTTTTTTTATGCTTTGCAAATTTCAAAGAATTATTAATTTTTAAAATAATTTTCCTGAACAAATTAAGACCTTGGCCTTTTTTCAACGAATAGGATAAATTAGTTTAGGGTATCAAGAAAGAATGTATTTCCAATAACTCTTTTCTACGATACTTTGCAAATAAATAATAATTATTAATTATTTTAACAATTTACATAAACATATTCAGAGTTTGGCTATTTTCAAGGAATAGGTACAGTTTGTTTACAAAGTCAACTACGAATGTCTTTCTGATGACAATTTTCTTCTTTTACAGAATTAACTAAGAATATCCTTCCGATGACTCTTTTCTATGAAGCTTTGCAAATTTACAAGAATCATGAATTATTTCAACAAATTAAGAGTTTGGCCAGTTTCCATAGAAAGAGCTCAATTTGCTTACGGAATCACCAATAATGTATTTCAAATAACTCTTTTCTACGATACTTTGCATATTTACAATCATTATTAATTATTTAAACAGTCTTCATAAACATATTCAGAGTTTGGGTATTTTTCAAGGAATAGGCAAAATTTGTTTACGGAGTTAACTAAGAATATCTTTCCGATAACTCTTTTCTATGTTGTTTTATAAATTTACAAGAATTATTAATTGTTTAAATAATTTTGGTTTAAAAATTAAGAGTTTTGCTATTTCTCAACGAATAGGCTTAATTTTTTAAAGAATTAAGTAAGCATATCTTTCCAATGGCTTTTTTGTATGATGATTTGCAAATTTTCAAGAATTATTAATTATTTAAACAATCTTCATTAACAAATTAAGAACCAGGTCATTTTTCAACGAATAGGATCAATTAGTTTAGGGAATCAAGAAAGAATGTATTCCCAATAAATCTTTTCTACGATACTTTGCAAATAT
>CAKNYM010046771.1:86197-100118 GCA_932195095.1 Andricus curvator | reverse complement strand
ACAAATGCAAATGTTCGGTTGGAAATGAATCCAAATGAAACCATAATCAAAGCTTCCAAGAGCCAGGCGTTTTGAAAAAATAGCAAAAATCAGGAAATTTCGGTAAGAAGTAACTGTAAAAATAATCAGGACTGCCATACAGTCATTATTAGTCAGTTTCTTTCTAAAATCACTTTTTACTTACTTTTTTAAGATAATAGTCACTTTTCTTTTAATAAATAACTCATGGAGAATAGAATATTCTCCATGAAATAACTCATGGGTTAATTACTATTCAATTCAGGTCTGTACCTATTTCTGAATTGCCTTGAATTTTTTTGAAATATTTCAGGGTATTTTTTAAGATTCCGAGAAGTTTTTAATAGATTTCAATAATCTGAAGGGATTTTTAAGATTTTAGGGTATTTTTAGAAATTCTCAGGAATTTTCAAGAGCTTTTAAAAGTTTCAAGGGATTTCAAATAATTTCAAAGAATTTGAAATATTATAGGAAATTTTAAAAGATTCCAAGGAATTTTTTTATTAGCTTTATTAATTTGAAGGGATTTCAAAGCGCGAAATTATGTAGGATAAAGAATCTAAAATTTCGGAAGATTTGGAACGATTTTACAGGATCTATAAGGTTTTAAGATATTTTAAAAGATTTCACGGGATTTTATAACTTTTCCGAGGATTTCAATTATTGAAAGGGTTTTTATAGCTCTCAAGGTATTTTAATCAATTTTCCAGGATTTAACGATATATCGGATTTCATAGGATGCCATGGAATTTTATAATATTTTAGTGGATTTTAAAGAATTTACTCACGAGAAGTGAGGTGTTTGGTAGGGTTTCATTGATTTGAAGAGATTTGAAATTAGTTTTTGGAATTCACCCTGAATTCTTAATAATTTATCCTGAATTCTTTTAAATTTTATGGAATTCTTTTGAATTTTAAAATTAATTTGAATTCTTCTAAATGTACTAATATTACTCAATTCAATGGATTTTTTGGAATTTTTAAAAGTTTTTATTTAATTGGTCCTGACGATCAATTGATAAAATGATCAAAGGATTTGAAATATTTTAAGGTATTTTTTTTTAATTCCTTGGCATTTTCAAGATATTAACAAATTTCAAGGGATTTCCAAAGGTTTTAGGGAATTTGAAATATTTTAGGTTATTTAAAAAAATTACAATGAAATTTCTAATTGATTTCAGTAATTTAATAGGATTTCAAAGGATTTGAAATATTTTAGGGTATTTTAAAAGATTCACAGACATTTTCAAAAGCTTTAAAAAGTTTCAAGGGACTTCAAAGGATTTGAAATATAATTATAATATAAACGATTCCCAGAATTTTTTTTATTTATTTCAATAGTTTTAAGAAATTTCAGACTTAATTTTTGTTGTTAAAGATTCATCATTTTAATTGAAATTTCATCTCCTTGGTTGAAAAATTAGCTATTTTGTTAAAAATTCGTTTTTTATTTGGCTGAAAATTAATTTTTTTACTGAAAATTAAACTATTCTTGTTGCAACTTTAACTATTTTGTTGAAAATTTGTTTGTTTTTTTCTGTTGAAAATTATTTTTTTTACTGAAAATGTTGACTTTTTTGGTAGAAATTAATCTTCTGGATTGAAAATTAATCTTTTTGTTTGAAATTTAATCATTCTAGTTAAAGACGCATCATTTTACTTAAAAATGCATGTTTTTAGTTTCAAATTCAACTATTCCAGTTGAAAATTCATCACTTTCATTGAAAATGTTTTTTTTTTCTACCGTGAAATGCAACTATTCCAATTGAAAATTAAATCCTTTCAGTTGAAAATTCATCTCTTTGGTTAAACGTTAATTTTTAACTGAAAATTTAAATATTCAATTCTTGGCTGAAAATTTATCTTTTCAATTGGAAATACATGTATTTTTTTGAAAAATCGTCTTTGTGGCAGAAAATTCATCTTCTTGGTTGAAAATTTAAGTATTCCAGTAAATATTCATAATTTTAGTTGAAAATTCATGTTTTTGCTTGAAAATAAAACTGCTTGGTTGGAAGTTAAATTAAATTTGTTTTTAAAATAAATATGTTTTTTTTTTGTGGAAAATTAATTTGTTTGGCTGAAAATTTAACTGTTCCATTTTTGGTTGAAAACTTATCTTTTTTAGTTCAAAATTCAGCTATTTATTTGAAAATTGATCTTTTTTAGTTGAAAATTAATCTTTTTGGTTGAAAATTCAACTATTTGGTTAAAAAATCATTTATCTTTTTGAAAATCCAAATTTTTACTTGAAAAATTAGGAATTTTAAGCTTTAAATTTTAGGTATAAGTAGATAAAATAAAAATTTGTTTGAATTATTGTTCAAATTCATAGACTTTAAGAGACAAATTCAAGAAATGATTCATTATATTTTTAGTATTATTTAATTATTTAATTAATTGATCGTGCTAAAATATTTAAGAATGTCCTGTAACATTAATTGAGTTCCTAGAAACTGAAAAAAACATTATTTATAATAAACTCGCAAAACTGTATACATATTCCGAGTCGATTGTTTGAAAGTATGCGAAATATTTGAATGGCTCCATGCTATGAAAAATTATACCTGGAAAAAAACTTGAGATACCTGGAATTGTTTGGTTAAAAATTTATCTTCTGCAGTTGAAAATTCAACTATTTGTTTAAAAACTTCGGTATTTCACCTTTTTGGTTGAAAATTCAACTGTTCGGTTAAAAATTCCATTAAAAATTAAAATATTTTGTTTAAATTTCATGTATTTGCTAGAAAATTAGTTTTGTATTGAAAATTAATGTTTCTTTTATTGAAAATTAGTGTTTTTATTGAAAATTAATTTTTTTAACTAAAAAGTTAACTAAATTTTTTGTCGATTTTTTTTTGATAGACATTTAATCTTTTTTATAGAAAATTTAACTATTTCGTTGAAAACTTATTTTATTTGCTTAAAAGCTCATTTCTCTAACTGAAAATTAAATTATTCTACTTTCTGTTGAAAAATTATCTTTTTTATTTGAAAATTTCATTAGAAATTAATATATTTGGTTAATCATCCATGTATTTTGTTAATAATAATTATTTTTTTGGTATAAAATTTGTTGTTCTTTAAATTGAAAATTAGTTTTTTTAACTAAAAATTTAACTATTCCATTTTTTGTCGACATTTCTTTTGGTAGACATTTATTCTTTTTGGTTGAAAATTTATCTTTTTTAGTTGAAAGTTCATCTGTTTTGTAGAAAAGTTGTCTTTTTTGTTAGCAATATAACCTTTTTGGTTGAAAATTCAATTATTAGGTTGAAAACTCCATTAAAAATTAAAATATTTTCTTTAAAATTCACGTATTTTGCTAAAAATTATTCTTTTTTGGTCGAAAATTAATTTTTTTGGTTGAAATTTCATTTCTTTGCTTGAAAAATAGTTTTTTTTATTGAAAATTAATTTTTTTAACTATTCAATTTTTTGTCGAAATTTTTTTTTTTATGTCACATTTAATCTTTTTAGTTGAAAATTCATCTGTTTGGTTGAAAATTTAACTATTTCGTGGCAAATTGATTTGGTTAAAAACTTATTTCTCCAAATTAAAATTAAACTGTTCTATTTTTTGTTGAAAATTTATCTTTTTTAGGTAAAAATTCATCTATTTTGTGGAAATTTTGTCTTTTTTTGGTAGCAATATAACCTTTTTGCTAGAAAATTGAACTATTTGGTTACAAATTTGTTTTTATGATTGAAACTGCATTATTTTAGTTGAAAGTTAATTTCTTTGGTTAAAAATTTCACAAATTTTGTTGAAAATTCTTTTTTTTGTTGACAATGAATTTTTTATTAATAATGTAGCTATATTATTTTTGTTAGAAAATTGATCTTTTTCAGTTAAAAATTCACTTGTTTTGTTGAAAACTCGTAATTCCCAGAAATTTGTTATTTATTTCAATAGTTTGAAGGGATTTCAAAGAATTTGAAATATTTTAGGGTATTTTAAGATTCCAAGGCATTTTCAAGAGATTTAAATAATTCCAAGGGATTTCCAAGGGTTTTAATAATTTTAAGGGATTTTAATATTTTAATGGATTTCAAAGAATTTATTCACACGAAGTGAGGAATTTCGTAATGTTTCAAAGATTTGAAGAGATTTTCAAATATTTTTTGGAATTAATTTGAAATTTTCCCTGAATTCTTATTAATTAATCCTGAATTCTTTTGAATTCTTCTAAATTCACTTAATTTTACTCAATTCAGTGGATTCTTCAAAAGTTTTTGTTTAATTCATCCTGAAGTCTCTAAAACTCACCTTAAATTCTTAAGCATTTTATCATATTCTTTTAAATCCTCTTTAATTCTTTCTAAACTGATTTCAAACTTACTCAATTCGTCTTTTTTTTATAGAAAATTCATCTTTTGGGTTGACAATTCCACTATTTGGTTAAAAATTCATATTTTTCGTTGAAAATTCATCATTGTGATTAAAAATTAATTTCTTTGGTTGAAAAATCGTTTCTTTCTTGTTGAAAATTTATATTTTTAGTTGAAAATTAATTAATTTTTCTGAAAACTCGTTTTGTTTTGTTTAAAATTTACTTTTCTAACTGCAAATTGAGCTATTCTGTTTTCGGTTTGTAAATTTATCTTTTTTAGTTGAAAATTTATATATTTGATTGAAACTGTATCTTTTTTGGTAGAAAATTCATCTTTTGGGTTCAAAATTGAATTATTTTGTTGAGAATTCAATTTTTTGGTTGAAAATTGATTGTTTTAACTAAAAATGTAATTCTTCTATTTTTGGTTAAAAATTAATTTTTTTGAATAAAAAAACTATTTTGTTGAAAATTTGTTTTTTTTGGTTGAACATTTATTTTTCTGACATTTTAACTATTCTAATTTTGTTTTAAAATTCTTGTATTTGGTTAAAAATTAATTTTTTTTAATTTGAAGATTCATCATTTAAGTTAAAAATTCACTCTAACTATTCCATTTTTGTGGAAAATTGACCTTTTTTGCTAGAAGTGTAATCTTTTTCGTTAAAAAATTATCTGTTTTGAAGAAAATTTAACTGTTCTATTTTTTGTTAAAAATTCATTTCTTTGGTTGAAAAAAGTACTATCTAGTTGAAAATTCGTCTTCTTTTTTGATAGAAAATTCATCCTTTGGGTTGAAAATTCCACTATTTGGTTAAAAATTCATATTTTTTGTTCAAAATTCATCATTGTGATTAAAAATTAATTTCTTTGGTTGAAAAATCGTTTCTTTCTTGTTGAAAATTTATATTTTTAGTTGAAAATTAATTAATTTTTCTGAAAACTCGTTTTGTTTTGTTTAAAATTTACTTTTCTAACTGCAAATTGAGCTATTCTGTTTTCGGTTTGTAAATTTATCTTTTTTAGTTGAAAATTTATATATTTGATTGAAACTGTATCTTTTTTGGTAGAAAATTCATCTTTTGGGTTCAAAATTGAATTATTTTGTTGAGAATTCAATTTTTTGGTTGAAAATTGATTGTTTTAACTAAAAATGTAATTCTTCTATTTTTGGTTAAAAATTAATTTTTTTGAATAAAAAAACTATTTTGTTGAAAATTTGTTTTTTTTGGTTGAACATTTATTTTTCTGACATTTTAACTATTCTAATTTTGTTTTAAAATTCTTGTATTTGGTTAAAAATTAATTTTTTTTAATTTGAAGATTCATCATTTAAGTTAAAAATTCACTCTAACTATTCCATTTTTGTGGAAAATTGACCTTTTTTGCTAGAAGTGTAATCTTTTTCGTTAAAAAATTATCTGTTTTGAAGAAAATTTAACTGTTCTATTTTTTGTTAAAAATTCATTTCTTTGGTTGAAAAAAGTACTATCTAGTTGAAAATTCGTCTTCTTTTTTGATAGAAAATTCATCCTTTGGGTTGAAAATTCCACTATTTGGTTAAAAATTCATATTTTTTGTTCAAAATTCATCATTGTGATTAAAAATTAATTTCTTTGGTTGAAAAATCGTTTCTTTCTTTTTCGTTGAAAATTTATATTTTTAGTTGAAAATGATTCAATTTTGCTGAAAACTCGTTTTATTTTGTTTAAAATTTACTTTTCTAACTGCCAATTGATCTATTCTGTTTTTCGTTTGTAAATTTATCTTTTTTAGTTGAAAATTTATATATTTGATTGAAACTGTATCTTTTTTGGTAGAAAATAAATAGGGCAACAAACTCTATTGAATGTGAAAAGCTTTAAATTCCTAAGATTTCGGGTTGAAATATTTTGCATTTTCAACAAAATAGTTGAATTTTCAAGCCAAAAAGACGAATTTTCTACAAAAAAGTTTAATTTTCAACCAAATAGTAAAAATTTTCTACCAAAGAGATGAATTTTCAACTAAAATTATGATTCTTCAACAAAAATAATGTATTTTTAAGAAAATGGTTTAATTTTCAATCACCTGGGTATCCAGCGACTTTAAAAACCTGGAATTCTCCTTGAATTTTTGTTTGAACCTTGAAAACCTGGAAATCTTGAATTTTTCATGAGAACCTTAAATTAAATTTTTTTTTTCTTTTAAAACAGTTATTTTATTTAAATGTGAAAAGTAATTTAAATCTTTTAGTCTATTATCAAAGAAACATCTCGTTTAGAAGAAATCTTGCTACTAAAATTTGCTGCTAAAATAATTAGATTTTCAACTCAAATTATATTTCTACCAAAAGAGATGAATTTTCAAACGAGAACGACGAATTTTCAAAAAAAGAGTTGCATTTTCAACCAAGAAAGATTTTTTAGTAAAAAAAGAAAACAAAATCTCGAGAGCGTTCTTAATTTTTTTTAACTGCAATATAGAACTGAATAATAATGTCTCTTCGTTTCTAAAAGTAGCTTTATATTACTGTATTCAACTATTTTGTTGAAAACTTTTTTTTTGTGTTTTAAATTAATTTTTTTTAGCTGAAAATTTAACTAGGTCAGTTGAATATTCCATAATTTTAGTTAAAAATTCATCTCCTTGGTTGAACATTAATTTTTTTAACTGAAAATAAAACTATTCAATTTTTAGATGATAATTTATATTTTTTAGTTGAAAATTCTTATATTTTGTTAAAATTCGACTTTTTTGGTAAAAATTAATCTTCTTGGTTGAAAATTCATCTTTTTTGTTTAAAATTCAACTATTCTAGTTAAGATTCATCATTTTACTTGAAAATTTATCAGTTTCGTTGAAAATTAATTTTTTTAACTGAAAATTTGACTGTCCCATTATTTGGTTGAAAAATGATCTTTTTTAGTTCAAAATTCAACTATTTTGTTGAAAAATTGTCTTTTTTGTAGAATATTAATCTTCTTGTTTGAAAATTTGTCTTTTTGGGTGAAAATTCAAGTATTCCACTTAAATATTTATCATTTTAGTTAAAAATTCATCTTCTTGGTTGAAAATTCAACTATTTCAGTTAAAGATTCATAATTTTAGTTGAAAATTCATCTTCTTGGTTCAAAATTCAACTATTTCAGTTAAAGATTCATAATTTTAGTTGAAAGTTCACCTCTTTTGTTTAAAATTTAACTTTTCCACTTTGATGATTCATCATTTTAGTTAAAAATTCATCTTTTTGGTTTAAAATTCAACTATTCGAGTTAAAGATTCATTATTTTAGTTGAAAATTCATCACTTTGTTTGAAAATGTTACTGTTTTTATAAAAATTCGTTTTTGGTTGAAAATTATATTTTTTAACTGAAAATGTAACTATACCTATTGAATATTTCAACATTTTAGTTGAAAATTAATTCCTTTAACTGAAAATTTAACTATTCCATTTTTTGTTGAAAACAGATATTTTTTTGTTCAAAATTAAACTATTTGGTTAAAAAAATGTCTTTTTTAGTTGAAAATTCATGTATTTTTTGAAAAATTGTATTTTTCGGTAGAAAATTAATCTTTTTGCTTAAATTAATTTTTTTAAATTCAAAATTTAACTATTCCAGTTGAAGATTCATTATATTAGTTGAAAATTCATGAATTTGGTTGAAAATTGAACTTTATTAGTTCAAAATTCAACTGTTCGTTTGAAAAATTGTCTTTTTTAGTTGAAAAATGTATGTATTTTGTTGAAAAATCGTATTTTTTGGTAAAAAATTAATCTTTTTTGTTTAAAGTTCAACTATTCCAGTTGAAGATTTATCATTCTTTTTTTTTAACTGAAAGTTTAACCATTCCCTTTTTGGTTGAAAATTGATATTTTTTAGTTCAAAATTCAACTGTTTGTTTAAGAATTTGTCTTTTTTATTTAAAGCTTCATGTATTGTGTTGAAAAATCGTATTTTTTGGTCGAAAATTAATCTTCTTGTTTGAAAATTTATCTTTTTGGTTGAAAATTTATGTATTTTGTTCAAAAATCGTCTTTCTTGGTCGAAAATTAATTTTTTTGAGGTGAAAATGTAACTATTCAATTTTTGGTTGAGTATTTATAATTTTTAGCTGAAAATTCATCTTTTTTAGTAGAAATTAATCTTCTTGATTGAAAATTAATTTTGTTTGTTTAAAATACAACTATTCCAGATGAAGATCATCATTTTAGTTAAAAATTCATCAGTTTGGTTGAAAATTGATTTTTTTTAGTTCAAAATTCAACTATTTGGTTGAAAATTTGTCTTTTTTAGTTGAAAATTCAATTTTTTCAATGAAAATTGATGTATTTTGTTGAAAATTCGTATTTTCGGTAGCAAATTAATCTTTTTGGTTGAAAAGTAAACTGTTTGAAAATTGGTCTTTTTTTGTTGAAAATTTATGTCCTTTCTTGAAAAATCGTCTTTTTTGGTGGAAAATTAATCTTCTTGATTGAAAATTAATCTTCTTGTTTGAAAATTTATCTTTTTGGTTGAAAATTGATGATTTTTAGACGAAAATTCATGCATTTTGTTGAAAGATCATTTATTTTGTTGAAAATTAATCTTTTCTGTTAGAAATTAATTTTCTCGGTTGAAAGTTCTTCTTTTTGGTTGAAAATTCAACTATTCCAGTTAAAGATTCATCATTTTAGTTGAAAATGAATCTTTTTTGTCTAAAATTTAACTATTCCAGATAAAAATTCATCATTTTAGTTGAAAATTCATCATTTTTTTATTTAAAATTTAACTATTCCAGTTAAAGATTCATCATTTTAGTTGAAAATTCATAAGTTTGGTTGAAAAATGATTTTTTTTAGCTCAAAATTCAACTATTTGGTTGAAAATTGGTATTTTTTAGTTGAAAATTCAATTGTTTCGTTGAAAATTCATGTATTTTGTTAAAAATTCGTATTTTTGGTAGAAAATTAATCTTTTTGGTTGAAAAGTAAACTGTTTGTTTGAAAATTGATCTTTCTTGTTGAAAATTTATGTCTTTTGTTGAAAAATCGTCTTTTTTGGTGGAAAATTAATCTTCTTGTTTGAAAATTTATTTTTTTGGTTGATAATTCATTAGTTTAGTTGAAAATTATTTGTTTAGCTGAAAATTTAACTGCTCCATTTTTGGTTGAAAATTGATCATTTTTAGTTGAA
Organism: Andricus curvator; assembly: GCA_932195095.1. Taxonomy (NCBI): domain Eukaryota; kingdom Metazoa; phylum Arthropoda; class Insecta; order Hymenoptera; family Cynipidae; genus Andricus; species Andricus curvator. The sequence goes on along the minus strand of CAKNYM010046771.1, from coordinate 90,609 downwards.
AATTCATGCATTTTGTTGAAAATTAATCTTTTCTGTTAGAAATTAATTTTCTCGGTTGAAATTTCTTGTTTTTGGTTGAAAATTTGTCTTTTAGTTGAAAATTCAATTGTTTCGTTTAAAATTCTTATTTTTGGTAGAAAATTAATCTTTTTTTTTTAAAGAAAACTGTGTGTTTGAAAATTGGTCTTTTTTGTTGAAAATGTATGTCTTTTGTTGAAAACTCGTCTTTTTTGGTGGAAAATTAATCTTCTTGATTGAAAATTAATCTTCTTGTTTGAAAATTTATCTTTTTGGTTGAAAATTCATTAGTTTAGTTGAAAATTTTTTTTTTTGCTGAAATTTTAACTGTTCCATTTTTGGTTGAAAATTGATCATTTTTAGTCGAAAATCCATGCATTTTGTTGAAAGATCATGTATTTTGTTGAAAATTCATCTTTTCTGTTAGAAATTAATTTTTTCGATTGAAAATTCATCTTTTTGGTTGAAAATTCAACTATTCCAGTTAAGGATTCATCATTTTAGTTGAAAATGAATCTTTTTTGTCTAAAATTCAACTATTCCAGTTAAAAATTCATCATTTTAGTTGAAAATTCATCTTTTAATTTAGAATTAAACTATTCTAGTTGAAGATTCATAATTTTAATTGAAAATTCATCAGTTTCCTTTTTTTACAGCTAACATTTATGGTAGACTGGAGAAGTTCGAATAAATATCCAGCACTCGTGATTTTTTACATAAATTGCTGTTTTATGGTTTCCTGCATTGGGTGGCTGATACAATTTACTCCTGGAAGTAGGGAGGTCATAGTTTGCACAAAAGATGGAACCTTAAGGAGGAGTGAACCCAGGTATAAGAACAAAAAAATTATTATTAATTTATTTTTATCGATAGAATAATATTTTAGTTAAGTGTTTCGCGAATGGCACATTGTTCATTCAAATAATTTGCACTTTTATTACTTTTGAGAATGCGCAATTATGTTCAAGGACAAGAGGCTAGTGAATGTTTAATTATTTATGTCGTGTTCTTCATGTCGCTTTTTCATGTTGTGTTTTTCCATATAATCGATCTTTTTTCGTGAGCTGAAACTTTAAGTTTGGATAATTTAAGAGGGAAATCCATGTAGTTCAGATTTTAGAAATATTTATTTATTTTATCATCTTTGGATTTATTGATTTTTAGTCGCTTTTAAATTATTCGTTCAGTCTTCAATTTTATCCAACAATTTTGTTGCAAGTAATTTTTTAATAATTTCCAACCCTTTTGTTTGAACATTTTCCACATTTGAATTTTCAAATTTGACATTTAGAATTAATAACTTGAAATGAAGATTTCAGTAATTAAAATTTTTTAATTTATAAGTCTTAGGAGTGAAGAATTTAAAATGGTTGCAGAATATTCCAAATCCAAAAGTTAAAAGAAAAAAGATTTTAAAATTGAAAGGCCGAAAATTGTACAACTTCAAATTGAAAACGATCATTAAAGGAATAAATTTCAGGTTCTATTTAAAGCTTTCGTGATTAAAGAAATTCGTCTACTATTATATTTTTAGTTCAGAATTCATCTCTTTTCGTTATAAATTCTACAATTTGCTTAAAAATTTAATTATTTTGGTAGAAATTGAACTATTCCATTTGAAAATTGGAATTATTTTGTTGAAAATTAATTTTTTAAATTGAAAATTCGTCTTTTTTGGTTGAAAATTCAACTATTTCTGTTAAAGAGTTATCATTTTTTATTGAAAATTCATCTTTTTGGTTTAAAATTCAACTATTTGGTTGAAAGTTAAACTATTTCGTTAAAAATTCATTTTTTGGTTGAAATTCATGTTAGTTGAAAATTCATCTTTTTTGTTGAAAATGTAATAATTTTGTTCAAAATTCGTTGTTTTTTTATTGAAAAGTATTTAACTGAAAATTTAACTACTCTAGTTGAAAATTTAACCATTTTGTTGAAAATTTTTATTTTTTGGTTGAAAATTAATCTTCTTGGTTGAAAACTCAACTATCCCTGTTAAAGATTTATCATTTACAGTTAAAAATTAATCTTTTTGGTTTAAAATTTAACTAATTAGTTAAAATTTAAACTATTTGGTTAAACATTAATTTTTTTGGTTTAGATTCATCATGTTAGTTGAAAAATTATCTTCTTGATGGTTGAAAATTTAACAGTTTTGTTGAAAATTCGTTTCGTTGAAAATTCCAGTTGCAAATTTTTTTTCTTATTCGAGAATTTCTTTTTTAACTGAAAATTTAACTATTCCAGTTGAATATTCTAGCATTTTAATTGAAAATTCATGTACTTTGTTGAAAATTCGTCTTTTTTGGTAGAAAATTAATCTTCTTGGTTTAAAATTCAACTATTCCAATTAAAGGTTCATTATTCCAGTTTAAAATTCGTCGCTTTGGTTGAAAATTTAAGTATTATTTTGTTGAAAGTTCGTTTTTATTTTTTGTTGAAAAAAACATTTTAACTATTGCATTTTTGGTTGAAAATTTAATATTTTTTGGTTGAAAATTCAACTATTTATTTGAAAATTCATCAATTTGGTTAAAAATTAACCTATTTTGTTGAAAATGCGTTTTTATTTTTGGTTGAAAATTTATGTTTGTTGTTTGAAAATCAAACTATTTTATTGAAAATTCGTTTTTATTTTTGGTTAAAAATAGATTTTTTTAACTGAAAATTTAACTATTCTATTTTTGTTGAAAATTTATCATTTTTAGTTGAAAATTCATCTTTCTCATTTGAAATTTCGATTATTTGGTAATTTTTTTTTTTTATTATTTTTGATTATTTTGATAAAAATTATTTTTATTAGATGAAGATTGAACTATTTTGTCGAGAATTGGTCCTTTTTTGGTTAAAAATTTATTTTTGTAACTGACAATTTAGCCATTTCATTTTGGTTTAAATTCATTGAATTTTTTATTGAGAATTTATCTTTTTTGGTTAAAAATTTAACTATTTTTTTTAGAAATTCGTTTTTCTTGATTGGAAATTAATTTTTTTGTACTAAATATTTAACTATTCCAGTTTTTGTTGAAAGTTGATCGTTTTTAGTTGGAAATTCAACTTTTCGGTTATAAATTAACATTTTTATTTAAAATTCACATTTTTGGGTTGAAAATTCAAGTATTAGAAAAAATCCTCTTTTTGCCTTAAAAATTGAATTGTTTTATTAAAAAATTTTCTTTTTGGGTTTAAAATTCTATTATTTTGTTAGAAAATTCATCTATTTGGTTGAAAATTCGATTATTTTGTTGAAAATTCGTTTGCTTTTCTTGAATTCAACTTTTCTTTTATTTAAAATTAAAATATTTTTTGGTTGAAATATCAACTACTATATTTTTCAATGAGAATTCATTTTTTTGGTTTGAATCTTTTTTTGGCTGGGTTGAATTACTTTGTTACAAATTCATTGACCAAGAAGATTAATTTTCTATCAGAAATTCCGCAACTAAATCGGATTTATTTTCAACCAAACTGTTCCATTTTTAAGAAAAGCATTGATTTTCTAACCGGAAATAAGAATTTTCTACAAGACAGTTGATTTTCAACCCGAAATATTCAACAAAAAAGTTAATTTTTAATAAAAATTAAGTTAATTTTCAACAGAAACAAACTAATTTTTGACCAAACAGTTGTATGTTTAACCAAAAAATGAAAGTTTTACAGAAAGAGATGAATTTTCAAACCAAAAAGATGAATGTTCGAGAGAATAGTTGAAATTTCAATAAAAAAATATTCTATTCAATAAAATTGTTGAATTTTCAGTAAAACAGTTGAATTTTTAACAAAATAATTTAATTTTAAACCATATAACAAAATTTTTAAATAAAAAAGGTGAATTGTTAACTAAAAATTTAATAGCAGACTTTTCAACCCACAAGAATGAACTTTCAGCGACAAATAGTTTCATTTTCTTATTGCATTTTTTTTCCTATTATTATCTTGATAATATTATAGTCTAAAGTATACAATTTTAGATAAACATTGAAGTTCATTTTTAATACTTGAAAAATATTATGACACTATTTTGACAATATTTTTTAAAACTTGTAACACTATTTACACTATTTTTTAACTCTAAAGTGAGTCCGTGGCCGGTTAGACGTATTGTAGTTGTATTTTTTGTTTGCAGAATTCTGGGAATTGCGATTTTTTAAACTTGTTTTAGCCTCGCGGAACCTCTTAATATTGATCAACCTATTTCAAATTTTACACATCTTATAAAGGACCCAAAATCAAAATAAAAATTAAAAATAAAAATTAAAAAGTTAAATTTTGTTAGTTGCTCTACTTTATAATTCATTGCAATTTAGACATATTATAGTTGTATTTTTTGTTTGCAAAATTCTGAGAATTAAGATTTTTTAAACTTATTTCAGCCTTGCGGAACCTTATGATAT
>CAKNYM010046771.1:21050-86187 GCA_932195095.1 Andricus curvator | reverse complement strand
ATGGATTTTTAAAAAGTTTTTGTTTAATTCATCTTGAAGTCATTAAAACTCACCTCAAATTTTTAGGCATTTCATCAAATTCTTTTGAATTCTCTTTAATTTTTTCTAAAATTCATTTCGAACTTACTCAATTCAATGCATTTTTTCATATTTCAACATTTTTGTCAATTCATTTGAATTTTTTTTTTAATTCACCTTGAATTTCTATGAATTTCATCGAATTCTTCTCGTATATCTTAGATTTGACATTATTTTTTGAAATTCACCCTGAATTCTTTTAAATTCTTTGGTATTCTCTTGAATTTTTTTACTTCACTTGAATTATTCTAAATTGACTCAATTACACTTAATTCAATCGACTTTTTTTTTAATTTTTAAAAGTTTTTATTTAATTGATCCTGAAGTCTTTTAACCTCACCTTGAGTTTTTAGGCATTTCATAAAATTCTTTTGAATTCCCTTGAATTTTTCTAAGCTCATTTCAAAGTTACTGAATTCATAAAAGTTTCTTCGTATTTTAAAATTTGTTTAAATTCACCTTGAATTTTTATGAATTTCATCGAATTCTTCTCGTTTATCTTAAATTTCTCTCAATTCATTCCAATTTTACGGAAATCAATAGAATTTTTTTGACTTTTAAAATTTTTTCTAATTTATTCGAATCCGTTGGAATTTATCTTCAATTGTTTTGAAGTCTTATGAATTTATCCTGCATTTTTTACCCTTTAAGTGCGAAAAAAGTACCCTTTGGTCCCTATATTTTATTCCATAGGGACTGTGAGGCCTGTATACTGTATAATTCATTGCAATTTACGCTAGACATTATATTTGTATTTTTTATTTGCAAAAAGGGAATGCTTGTATCAATTACGCTTTTTTTCAGCGGTGAAAATCTGTCATGTGTGGTAGTATTTGTGATGGTGTATTACTCTCTTGTGGCAGCTATGGTATGGTTCGTTATTTTAACTTATACGTGGCATATGAGTTTCCAAGCCCTGCATAAAATCCAGGACAAAATCGACAAAAAGGCGGCTTATTTTCACCTCATGGCTTGGTGCTTACCTCTAATGCTGACTGTGATAATCATGGCTTTAGGCGAAATCGACGGAAATAGCGTAACAGGAATTTGTTTTGTCGGTTATTTCAATCACTCTGCGAGGGTTTGGTTTTTGCTAGTACCCTTGGGACTTGTCCTGCTGATCGGGGGCTTCTTTTTATTCCGAGGTACGTATTTTCATACAAATCTTTTCTTTTTTTCCTCATCACAGGGTTCACAGTCTTTCAGTAATATTTATATTTAGTAAAGGTCCCTAAAGTACCCTTTTTTCAAGATTTGGTCCCTATGGTACCCTATTTGCAGCCCATAATGGAACTTAAAAAAAAATCATAAAAAGATCAAAGCTTCCAAGAGTCAAGCATTTTGAAAAAATAGAAAAAATCAGGGAATTTCTGTAAGAAGTAGCTGTACAAAATAATCAGGGCTGCCACAGTCACTATTAGTCACTTTTTTTCTCAAATCACTTTTTGGTCACTTTTTTTAATGTAAAGATCACATTAGTCACTATTCTTTCAATAAATTAACTCATGGGTTAATCACTAATTCAATTCAGGTCTGTATCTATTTCTGAATTATCTTGAATTCTTTTTAAATATTTCAGGGTATTTTTAAAGATTCCCAGAAATTTTTAATAGATTTCTATAATGGGATTTTTAAGATTTTAGGGTATTTTTAAAACTTCGAAGACATTTCTAGAGCTTTTAATTTGAAATATTTTAGGGAATTTTAAAAGATTCCAAGGAATTATTAATTAATTTCATTTGAAGGGATTTCAAAGCGTTTAAAATATTTTAGGATAAAGAATTTTCTAGAATTTCGGAACCTATGGAACGATTTTACAGGGCCTATATAAGGTTTCATGATATTTAAAAAGATTTCACAGGGTCTTATAAGATTTACCGAGGATTTTAATGATTTTATGGGATTTTAAAGCTCTCAATTTATTTTAATACATTTTCCAAGAAATATTATCTTAGAATTTCACGGGATTTTATAATATTCTAGTGGCTTTCATAGAATTTATTCACGAAAAGTGAGGTATTTCGTAGAATTTCAAAGGATTTGAAATATTTTAGGAAATCATAAAATATTCCAAGAAATTTGTTAATTGATTTCAATAATTTGAAGATATGGAATGATTTTACAGGACCTATAAGGTTTTATGATATTTTAAAATATTTTACGGGATTTTATAAGGTTTTCGAGTATTTCAATGATAGTAAGGATTTTTTAATGCTCTCAGTGTATTTTCATAAATTTTCCAGGATTTCAGCAAATATCGCCAGATCTCATAGAATTTCACGGGATTTAATAATATTTCAATGGATTTTAAACTTTTAAAGACTTCAAATATTTGAAGAGTTTTGAAATTACTTTTTGGAATTCAGCCTGAATTCTTATTAATTTATCTTGAATTTTTTTAAATTCTGTGGAATTCAATTGAATTTTTTAAATTCAATTGATAAAATGATAAAAGGATTTGAAATATTTTATGGTATTTTTGAAAAATTCTTTGGCATTTTCTAGAGCTTGTAAACCATTTCAAGGAATATCAAAAGATTTTAAAGGTTTTGAAATATTTTAGGACATGTTAAAAGATTCCCAGAAATTGTTTATTTATTTCAATAGTTTGAAGGGATTTCAAAGTCTTTGAAATATTTTAGGGTAATTTAAAAGATTACAAGGCATTTTCAAGAGATTTAAACAATTTTAAGGGATTTCCAAAGGGGTTTAATAATTTTAAGGGATTTTAAAAATTATTTCCAATTCATTGAATTCTTTTGAATTGTTTTGTAGTCATTCATCACTTTTTTGGTTAGAAATTAGTAGGGTTTCAAAGATTTGAAGAGATTTTCAAATATTTTTTGCAATTTATTTAAAATTCGCCCTGAATTCGTATTAATGTATCCTGAATTCTTTTGAATTCTTCAAAATTCACTCTATTCTACTCAATTCAATGGATTTGAAAAATGTCTTTGTTCAATTCATCTTGAATTCTTTAAAACTCACCTTAAATTCTTAGATATTTCATGAAATTCTTTTGAATTTTCTTTAATTTCTCTAAATTCATTTCAATGAATTTTTTCATGTTTTCGAATTGATTTCAATTCACTTGATTGCTTCTAATTCAGCTTGATTTTTTATGAATTTCATCGAATTATTCTCATTTCACTTAAATTCATCTGAATTGACACAAATTTTACTGAAATCAATGAAATTTTTTTCGATTTTTTCAATGATTTCCAATTCATTTGAATTCTTTTTTGGTTATAAATTAGTAGGGATTCAAAGATTTGAAGAGATTTTAAATTATTTTTTGGTATTTGACCTGAATTCGTTTAAATTTTAAGGAATTCTCTTGAATTTTTTTGGTTTACTTGAATCCTTCTAAATTTACCCAGTTCTACTTATTTGTATGGATTTTTTTGAATTTCCAAAAGTTTTTATTTGATTGACCCTGAAATTTTTTAACCTCCCCTTGGATTCTTAGGCATTTCATCAAATTCTTTTGAATTCACCTTAAATTTTCATGAAATTCATCAAATTCTTGTCTTTTCCCTTTGATTCCTCTAAAATCATTCTAATTTTTTCCAATTCATTAGAATTTTTCGAATTGAAATTGAATTGTTTTGTAGTGTTGCGAATTTATCCTGAATTTGTTACCCTTCGAGGGCGAAAAAAGTACCCTATGAGCGTGACAGAAAGTACCCTTTGGTCCCTATATTTTATCCCATAGGGACTTTGAGGCCTGATTTTCCTATAATTTCCTAATAATCCCTATTTCTAATTAATTTTTTTTTCTGAAAAAAGATCTCCTTTCGCTCCGCTGGGAATCGAACCACAGAACTGAAAAGACGTTCAAAATTTCTGTTATTTTCTGATGATAATACAGATTCCTTGAAAGATTTGATTTGCACCATCTAGCAAAATAATACGTTTATTTTCTGAAAAAAGTTTCTTCTCTCGATCTCTCTAGTAGCTTATTGGGAAAGCACCCGACCGGCAGTCGGAGAAAGGAGAAGATCTTTTTTCAGAAAAAAATTAATTAAAAATAATGTTTAATTCATAACTTCATCTATTCTGAAAAGACGTTAACAATTTCTGTTATTCTCTGATGATAATACAGATTCCTTGAAAAATCCCTATTTCCCTGCTTTCCCCTTTTTTTCAAATTTCCTTTTTCTTTTCTCTTTAAACAGGGTGTCTAACGTCCTGGAAATCCTTGCAAATCGGGAAAAGTCCTCGAATTTTTCTCATGGTCGGGCAATTTTTATTCTCTTAAAGAAAAAAATAGGTTTTTAAGCTTGTCCTCTGCTGAATGAAAAAAGACAAAGTGGGAAAACACGCCTTTTTATCAATAGATTGTTCATTTTATCATGATTAAAAATTCAGGAAGCTAAAATCGAAAATATTACATAGTTTCTCATTTATTCCAGTTTCTTTCAACTTTAATAACAATTTCATTAAAATTATTCAAAATCTAATCATTTTTTGCTGTTTTTGGTTAAAAATTTAACTTTTCTATTTTTGCTTGAAACTTTTTCCTTTTTTTAGTTGAAAATTCATTTTTTTTGTAGAAAATTAATCTACTTGGTTGAAAATTCGTTTGATTGTTTTTAAAATTCATCTCTTTTGGTATAAATTTAAACTTTTTTGGTTGAAATATCAACTATTACATTTTTTTAGAATTCATCTTCGTAGGTTGACAATTCAATTAGCTGTTTGAAAATTCCACTATTTTGTTAAAAATTAAATTGTTTTTTTGAAAATTTAACTATTTTGTGGAATATTCGTTTCTTTTATTTTACAATTAATTTTTTAAACTGAAAATTCAACTATTTCAATTGTTAAAATATGACTTTTTTTGTTGAACATTCGTTTTCTTTTCGAAAAGTCGTTTTTTTTTGTTCAAAATTAATTTTTATTACTGAAAATTGAACATTTCTATTTTGGTTGAAAATTTATCTTCTTTGGTCGAAAATTCAACTATTTGTTTGAAAATTTATGCATTTCGTTAAAATAATTTTTTTTTGTAGAAAATTCTGGTTTATTACTGAAAATTTAAATTTTCTTTATTTGGTTAAAAATGTATCTTTTTAGTTGAAAATTTATGTATTTGGTTGCAAATTCATTCTTTTTGAAGGAAATAAATCTTCTTAATTGAAAATTCGTTTTTTTGTTTTGTTTTAAAATTCGTCTCTTTTAAATACTGTTTTTTAGAATTCATCTTTTTAGGTGGAAAATTCAACTGTTTGGCTGAAAATACCACTATTTTGTTGAAAATTTAAATACTTAGTTAAAAATTAAACTATTTCAATTGTTCAAAATATGAGGTTTTTTTGTTGAAAATTCTTTTTTTTTTTGTTGAAAATTAATGTTTATTACCGAAAATGTAACCTTTCTATTTGTGGTTGAAAAGTTATCCTGTTTAGTTGAAAATTCAGCTATTCGTTTGAAAATTCTTTCTTTTTTTTTTGTAGAAAATTAATCGAAAATGCAACTCTTTGGTTGAAAATGCCAATATTTTGTTGAAAATTTTATTGTTTTGTTAAAAATTAATCTCTTTGGTTGAAAATGTAACCATTTTGTTGAATATTCGTTACTTTTAGTTGACAATTTATTTTTTAAACTGAAAATTCAACTGTTTCAATTGTTAAAAATATGGATTTGGTTGGATGGAGTTGGATTTTTTTTTATATTTAAAATGCATCTCTTTTCGGTATAAATTTCAACTTTTATGGTTACATTATTTGGTTAAAAATTCCACTATTTTCTTAAAAATTTAATTATTTGGTTAAAAGTAAAACTTTTTGGTTGAAGATTGAACTATTTTTAACGATATTTTTCGTTGAGAATTCCTTTCGTTGAAAAATCATCTTTCTTAATAGAAAATGAACTTTTTTGTTGAAATTTCATGTTTGAAAGTCAACTGTTTTCTAAAACATTCGACTTTTTAACTTGAAAATTTGATTATTTGGTTGATAATAAAACTGTTTTTGGTTGAAGTTTAAAATTTTTTGTTTTAAAGTTCGATCATTTGGTTGCATGTTCAACAATTTGGTTAGAAATTAAAATATTTTATTGAAAATTTAATTACTATTACGTTTTGTTCTTTCTTGACTGAAAAGTATTTTTTTTGTTTGTTGAAAATTCATCTCTTTGGTTAAAAATATGACTTTTTTGTTGAAAATTCGTTTTTATTTGTTGAAAATTAATTTTTATTGCTGAAAATTTAACATTTCTTTTCTTCTTTGAAATTTATCATTTTTAGTTGAAAATTTCACTATTTGTTTGAAAATTCTTTTTTTTGTTTGTAGAAAATTAATCGAAAATGCAACTCTTTGGTTGAAAATGCCAATATTTTGTTGAAAATTTTATTGTTTTGTTAAAAATTAATCTCTTTGGTTGAAAATTTAACTATTTTGTTGAATATTCGTTTCTTTTAGTTGACAATTTATTTTTTAAACTGAAAATTCAACTGTTTCAATTGTTAAAAATATGACTTTTTTGTTGAAAATGAGGTTTTATCACTAAAAATTTAACTTTTCTATTTTTTGTTAAAAATTAATCTTTTTTATAGAAAATTAATCTTCTTGGTTGGATTTTTTTTTATATTTAAAATGCATCTCTTTTCGGTAGAAATTTCAACTTTTATGGTTACATTATTTGGTTAAAAATTCCACTATTTTCTTACAAATTTAATTATTTGGTTAAAAGTAAAACTTTTTGGTTGAAGATTGAACTATTTTTAACGATATTTTTCGTTGAGAATTTCTTTCGTTGAAAAATCATCTTTCTTAATAGAAAATGAACTTTTTTGTTGAAATTTCATGTTTTTCGGTTTTGAAAGTCAACTGTTTTCTAAAACATTCGACTTTTTAACTTGAAAATTCCATTATTTGGTTGATAATACAACTGTTTTTGGTTGAAGTTTAATCTTTTTTGTTTTAAAGTTCGACCATTTGGTTGCAAGTTCAACAATTTGGTTAGAAATTAAATTATTTTGTTGAAAATTTAATTACAATTATTTTTTGTTCTTTCTTGACTGAAAATTCTTTTTTTTTTGTTTGTTGAAAATTCATCTCTTTGGTTAAAAATATGACTTTTTTGTTGAAAATTCTTTTTTATTTATTGAAAATTAATTTTTATTATGAAATATTGAAATTGATCATTTTTAGTTGAAAATTTCACTATTTGTTTGAAAATTCATTTTTTTTTTTGTAGAAAATTCGTTTTCTTGGTTCTAAAAGTCATCTCTTGCGTTATAAATTAAAATTTTTCTGTTTAAACATCAATTATTACTTTTTTTTTAAGAATTCATTCTTGTAGGTCGAAAATGCAACTATTTGGTTAAAAATTCCACAATTTTGTTGAAAATTTGATTACTTTGTTAAATATTAAACTTTTTGGTCAAAGATTTAACTATTTTGTTGGATATTCGTTTCTTTTAGTTAACAAATACATTTTTTAACTAAAAATTCAACTATTTCACTTGTTCCAAATATATATTTGTTTTCCAACTTGATACCCAATATTCTAAGCACTTCAAATTTATTTTAAAATATTGAATTTCAAAGGTTTTAATTTAAGATAGAAGAATTATTAATTTTTTGTAATGAAATTTTTTATGTTTAAAGGCCTTAAAATTAAACTGGTTGAATTTAAAATGTTGAAAGTAAAATTTGAAATATTTCGAATTCAAAGTTGTAAAATTAAAAACTGTACAAAAGTTAACAAGCCGGCCTTAAAAGTAATAAACAATAGGATGGGCCAAGAAAACTTAAAAAATATTAAAAGCATTAGTATTTTTAATTTTTTGTGTATGAAAAATAAAATTTTCTATTTTTTTTTGTAACGTTTATATACTTTTTAATTCTAATTAACTTTTCTAAGGACTATTTAATAATTTTTAAACCACAAAAATATATTTTAATTTATTATATGAAATAATATAATTTTTTGAATTTTCGGATAGTTTATGCCCCTTGAGGATGATTGTAAACACCTATGCAATACAGGATTTAAAAATATTTGTTCAAAAATTAATTTGTACATAATTTATATGAAATTGGTTCAAATAAGTCGACAAATCAATAATTAAAACTTAGAAAGGGATGTTTTTGACCCGTAATGGTGGTTTAGGACAACTGTTTCGTATCACAAATTAAAAAAAAAAATTATTCTACTTATTTACTTTTTTTAGAGACTCTTTACTATTTCTAGGGGGAAAAATGAACACGTGTGAGGAAATAAGATTTTCTTACGTTTGGAAAAAATCCACAGTTGTTTTCGACCCAAATGAAAGATTTAAAAAAAATTTAAGTTACCCTATTACTTATATACATTCTTAAGAATTGATTATTAATTTTAATTCCAGGATTGTTGACCCTGATTCGACTTAAAATGGGCAGTGAAGACATTATATCGGAACATGCAAGTGCCAAGATACGAGAAACTATTGTGAGAATGGGACTATTTTCAGTATTTACGTTCACTGCCGTCTTTGTTACATTTTATTGTCATATTTATGATTTTTATCACTCGGAGGAATGGAACGAGAGCTTCAGGAAGTACATGATGTAGGTTGAAAAATATATTTTTTAATATAGAAATTAGAAAACACGAAAGGGTCCATTATTTCTTTAAATATTAAAAAAAAAATTATTGGCAGGTGTTCAATAACAACGAAATACTCAGATTCATCAGACTGCAAAATGGAATCTCGGCCAAGTTTAGCAAAATTGCAACTTCACTTGTTGAGCCACTTCCTCGCCGGCATACTGATGTCTTCTTGGGTCTGGACTGGATCGGCTGTTGACATCTGGGTCAGGTTTTTTCGAAGGTAAAAAATGTAACAATCTTTTTATAATGTTTTTATTATTACAGAACACTGTTTTCACTAGCATTTTGCATTTTTTTTTGCATTTTGAATTAGGATTGAAAAAATCGTATTTTCTATCTTTATTAATAATAATTACATTATTTAAATTTCGCGGGAAAATGTATCGCTCAAATTGGAAAGCGTGCTAAATTTAAATGATAAAAAGAGTCAAAGTAATAGAAAACATATTATTCGCATTAAAAAGTGCCTTATTCAGGGTTGCTACAATATCCCAATTTTTGAATTCTTCTAGGTATAAAACCAACTATACAGCTAGAAGATTAATAATGTAAATGCAAAACAAAATTTGTTTCTAAATATATTTTAAACACTTTTTAGCTGTGTTTTCAAGTCAAAAAGATAAATTTTCAACTAAAGAAATAAATTTTGAACTGAAATGATGAATTTTCAACCAAAAATATGAATTTTTAACCAAATAGTTAGTTGAATTTTTAACTCAAAACATTAATTTTCTACCAAAAACAAAATATACATTTTTTTTCATACAAAAAATTATTTTTATCCAAAAATAGAAGAATTAAATTTTTAGATAAGACAATCAATTTTCAATCAAAAAAATGAATTCTCCATCAAATAATTCAATTTTAAACTAAAAAAGATCAATTTACCAACTAAAAATATAATATTTCAATTTGCAGTCTGAAAAGTAAATTAAAAAAAAACGAGTTTTCAGTAAAATTAGTTTATTTTAAACTAAAAATATAAATTTTCAAGCGAAAATGGAATAGTTATATCTTCAGTAAAAAAATTAATTTTTAACAAAAAAGGAAACGAATTTTCAACTAAAGAAATTAATTTTTAATCACAATGATGTATTTTCAACCAAAAATATGAAATTTTGACCAAATAGTGGATTTTTCTATCCAACAGATGAATTTTCTATCCACAAAAAAAAAGAATTTTCAAAAATAGAATAGTTAAATTTTTTAATGAACAGATAATTCTCTAACGAAAAAGATTACATTTCTATCAAAAAAGGTAAATTTTCCACAAAAACTTGAATATTTAAAGTGAATTTTTCAATTTAAAAAAATTAATTTTTAACCGATTACATAAATTTTAAACTAAAAAGGTAAATTTTCCACCAAACATAAAGTAGGATAATTTTCAGTTAGTAAGATAAATGTTCAACCAAAAAAATAACGAATTTTCAACAAAACAGTTACATTTTCAACTAAAGAAAGGAATTTTTAACCAAAAAGATTAATTATTAACAAAAATATGAGTTTTTAATCAAGAAGATTGATTTTCAAATAAAAAGATTAATTTTCTATCAAAAAATACAATTGTTCAACAAAATACATGGATTTTTAACGAAATAGTTGACTTTTTAATTAAAGAAGATAAATTGAAAAAAAATTGTCAAAAAGATAAATTTTAAACCTAAGAAATGAATGTTCAACTAAAATGATGAATCTTCAACCAAAAATAGTTGAATTTTCAAACCAAAAGATTAATTTTCTACCAAAAAAGACTCGTCTTCAACAAAGTACATGAATTTTCATCTAAAAAAAATTAATTTTCAACCAAAATTAGAATAGTTAAAATGTCAGAAAAATAAATATTTAACACAACAAACAAAAAACGAATTTTCAACAAAATATTTTTTTTCCCATAAAAAAAAAATAATTTTTTAACCAAAAATAGAAGAATTAAATTTTCAGTTAAGAAAATCAATTTTCAAACCAAAAATATAAAATTTCAATTTGCAATTAGAATAATGAATTACAAAAAAAAAGAGTTTTCAGCAAAGTTAATTAATTTTCAACTAAAAATATAAATTTTCAAGCGAAAATCGAATAGTTTTATCTTCAGTTAAAAAAAAAAAAAAAAAAAAAAAATGAAATTCTGTCCAAATAGTTGATTTTTCAATCCAAAAGAAGAATTTTCTAGTTTTTTTAGTTTCTTCTTTTAATGAGAGAAATGAATTCTTAACAAAAAATAGAATAGTTAAATTTTTTACTAAACAGATAATTTTTTAACGAAAAAGATTACATTTCTATCAAGAGAGTTAAATTTTCCACAAAAAATTGAATAGTTAAAGTGAATTTTCAACTAAAATGATGAATTTTCAACTAAAAAAAATGCAAATTTTCAATCAAGAAACAAACGAATATTCGACGAAACAGTTAAATTTTCAACAAAAGGAATGACCAAAAAGGTGAAATTTCAACTGATGAGAGTACTCTTTTCCAAAAAAAAAAAAAAAAAAAAAACGGATTTTCACCAAAAACAGATAAATTTTCAACTAAAAATAGAATAGTTAAATTCTCAGTAAAAAATTAATTTTCATTGAAATTAAAGTAAATTTTCAACGAAATAGTATAATTTTCAACCAAGAAGATTAAATTTGTATCAAAAAAGATAAATTTTCGACAAAAAATGGAACAGTTACATTAGCAGTTAAAAAAATTAATTCTAAATAAGACGAAAATAATTTTCAACCAAAAAGATCATTTTTCAACCAATAATAATCTTTTTTTTTGCTTGTCAACCGTACGGTCGAAAAAAAAACTTTTTTAAACTTTCCCTTTAAACTTATTTTCAAACGTCTTCGCTAAATTGGTTAAAATAACGTTTCCAGGATCTCGAAAATTGAAATTTCAAAAGATTTCTAAAAATTGCAAAGATCAATTTAAAGGATTTTAATTGATTTTAGAGATTTGGCAAGATTTTATAGTGTTTCAAAGCTTTTAAAAATTTTTTAATTAAAAAAGATTTAAAATTGAATTTCAAATTATTCAAATTCAAAAATTTTCAATTTTTAATTATTTAATTTTGAACGCCTTTATTTGTAAATAATACAATTTCCATTTCTCTGATTTTTTAATGACCCAATTTCCAACATTCGAATCTTAAAATATTCCAGTTTTAACGTTTTGACATTGTCCTACTTTCGAAATTTTAAAATCAAATTGTTTAATTTTTAGCCCTTCAACTTAGATATTATACAATTTAACTCCTTTTTCTAATAAAATGGTCCAAAATCGTTCAATATATATATTTTTAAATTTCAGGCGCTTTCAATTGGAAGTTATTAATTATTGTTTCAAAAATATTTAAAACGTATTAGAAAATTTGGTTAATAATGTATTTTTAAATTTAACGAAAATTAAAAAAATAGTGGCCACCCGGTTGTATTTTTAACAAAAAAAATGAAATTTCTACAGAAAGAGATACATTTTCAAACCAAAAAGGCGAATCTGCAACAAAATAGTTGAATTTTCAATAAAAAAATATTTGTTAGTCAAGAAAGAAACAAAATTGCAATCAAATTATTGATTTATCAAGCCCAAAAAGGAGAATTTTCCACAAGAGTTGAATTTTCAACCCGAAAATTTGTATTTTTAACAAAAAAGTTCATTTTTAATTTAAAAAAAAGTTTATTTTCAACAGAAACAAACTAATTTTTGACCAAACAGTTGCATGATTAACCAAAAAAATGAAATTTTTACAGAAAGAGATGAGTTTTCAAACCGAAAAGATAAATGTTCATCAAAATAGTTGAATTTCCAAACAAAATAAATTATTTAAAGAAAAAAAATTTCAATAAAATTATTGAATTTTTAAGCTAAAAAGGCGAATTTTCAGTAAAACAGCTGAATTTTCAACAAAATAATTCAATTTTAAACAAAAAAAGATCAATTTAGAAACCAAAAATATAATATTTCAATTTGCAATTAAAAATTGAAAAAAAAGAGTTTTCAGCAAATTTAATTAATTTTCAACTAAAAATATATATTTAAAAGCGAAAATGGAATAGTTATATCTTCAGTTAAAAAAATTAATTTTCAATTAAAAAGAAACGAATTTTCAACCAAAGCAATTATTTTTTAATCACAATGATAAATTTTCAGCAACAAAAAAATATGAAGTTTTGTCCAAATAGTTGATTTTTCAATCCAAAAGAAGAATTTTTTATCAACAAAAGAAAGAATTTTCAACTACATAGTTTTTTTTCAATGAGAGAAATGAATTCTTAACAAAAAATAGAATAGTTAAATATTCTACTAAACAGATAATTTTTTAACGAAAAAGATATACATTTCTATGAAAAGAGGTGAATTTTCGACAAAAAATTGAGTAGTTAAAGTGAATTTTCAACTAAAATGATGAATCTTCAACTAACAAAAATTTAGTTTTCAACCAAATACATGAATTTTAAACTAAAAATGTAAATTTTCTACCAAAAATAAAGTAGGATAATTTTAAGTTAGTATGTAAAATAAATTTTCAACCAAGAAACAAACGAATTTTCAACGAAACAGTTAAATTTTCAACAAAAGGAATGAATTTTTAACCAAAAAAATGAAATTTCAACTGATGAGAGTACTCTTTTCCAAAAAAACGGATTTTCAACAAATAGTTAAATTTTCACCAAAAACAAATAAATTTTCAACTAAAAATAGAATAGTTAAATTCTCAGTAAAAAATTAATTTTCATTGAAATTAAAGTAAATTTTCAACGAAATAGTATAATTTTCAACCAAGAAGATTAAATTTGTATCAAAAAAGATCAATTTTCAACCAAAAATGGAACTAAGTTAAAAAAATTAATTCTAAATAAGACGAAAATAATTCAATTTAAACTATAAAAGATAAATTTACAAACCAAAAATATAATGTTTCAATTTACAGATAGAAAAGTAAATACAAAAAAAGTTTTCAGCCAAATTAATTAATTTTAAACCAAAGAAATTAATTTTTAATCACAATGATGAATTTTTAACCAAAAATATTAAATGTTGACCAAATAGTGGACTTTTCAATCCAAAAGATGAATTTTCTATCAACAAAAAAATGAATTTCCAATTACATAGTTTTTTTTCAATTAAAGTTTTCGACCCAAGAATATACATTTTTAACAAAAAAGTTGATTTACAACCAATCAGTTTAATTTTCAACAGAACAGATCAATGTTCAGTTAAAAAAAATAATTTGTAATCAATGAAAAACCGAATTTTTAACTAAAATGATGAATCTTCATCCAAGAAAATGAACTTTTATGAAGGTAATTTAACTTTCAACCAAGGAGTTGAAATTTAAATCCAGAAAGATGAATTTAAAAAGAAAAATGTAATAGTTGATATTTCAACAAAAAAGATTTTGATTTAAAATAGAAAACAGTTGGATTTAACCAAGAAAGACGAATTTCAACAAAATACTTGAATTCTCAACTAGAACAAATTATTTTCAACCAAACGTTGTATTTTTAACTAAGAAAATGGATTGTCTACCAAAAAATACAAATTTTCAACAAAATGCATCAATTTTCAACCAAATTGTTTAATTTGCGAGGCAAAAGTACGAATTTTCTATAAAAGAATTGAATTTTCAATACGAACATGTGAATTTTCAACAAAAAAGTTAATTTACAACCAATCAGTTGAATTTTCAACAGAACAGTTCAATGTTCAGTTTAAAAAAATAATTTTTAATCAATGAAAAACCGAATTTTCAACTAAAATGATGAATCTTCATTCAAGAAAATGAACTTTTAGGAAGGTAATTCAACTTTCAACCAAGGAGTTGAAATTTAAATCCAGAAAGATGAATTTAAAAAGAAAAATGTAATAGTTGATATTTCAACAAAAAAGATTTTTATTTAAAATAGAAAACAGTTGGATTTAACCAAGAAAGACGAATTTTCAACAAAATACATGAATTCTCAACTAGAACAAATTATTTTCAATTAAACGTAGTATTTTTAACCAAAAAATGGATTTTCTACCAAAAAATACAAATTTTCAACAAAATACATCAATTTTCAACCAAATTGTTTAATTTGCGAGGCGAAAATACGAATTTTCTATAAAAGAATTGAATTTTCGATACGAACGTGTGAATTTTCAACAAAAAAGTTAATTTTCAACCGAAACAGATTAATTTTTAACCAAACAGTTGCATTTTTAATTAAGAAAGATGAATTTTCTAGAGAAAGGTATACATTTTTCAACCAAAAATATGAATGTTCAACAAAATAGTTGAATTTACAACCAAGAAGTATGATTTTTTTACCAAAATTGTTGAATTTTCAACAAAATAATTCAATTTTGAACCAAATAATAAATTTTTAAATAAAAAAGATAAATTCTTAAACGAAAAATTTAATAGTAGACTTTTAAACCGAGAATAATTTTCAACTTTTTTCAACTTTCAACCAAAAATAGTTGGATTTTCTTATTGGGTTCTATCAATTCAGTTCGCATTTAAGTGGAAAAATTAGATTAGGGAAAATACTGTGAAGCCTGCGATAAATAAGTAGAATTTTTGATAATTCATAGACAAAATAATAACATTTTAAATAAACATTAACAGGGTGGCGACTTGACCGGGAAACCGGGAAATGACCTGGAATTTTATTGACCGGGAATTTAATTTAAAACCCGGGAATTTACTTCTGATCATAGCAAAATTCAAGAAATATAATTTCACTTGGAACAGGGAATGTTTTACATGGAATGGGAATTTTTTAAAAGAATTATAATTCGGATTGAGAAAAAAGGAATTTTTAAAAATCCCTCTTTCAAGTCAGAATTCGTCACAATTTGAAAGTTCCCTCTTCTAAATTTTAGGTAATAAAAGTACTTCAAGCAGTTTTCAGAGTAGAAGTAGAATTTCAAAGAAGAAATATTTCTGAATTATAATAGAATTTTTTTTTTACATTGTTCGTTGCGAATTCATCGTTTTTTAGTTAGAAATTCAACTACTGGGTTAAAAGTTAAACTTTTGTTAAATTAATTTATCTTTTTTTGATGAAAATTCAACTATTTGGTTGAAAATTGATATTTTTCATTTAATAATTAAACTATTTGTTTGAAAATGTATGTACTTTGTGGAAAATTCATCTATTTTTGTAGACAATTAAACTTTATGGTTGACAATTCATCTTTTTGGCATAAAATTAAACTATTCCAGTTAAAGATTCATCATTTCAGTTGAAGATTCATCATTTTATTTGAAAATTCACCAGTTTGGTTGAAAATTAATTTCTTCAAACGAAAATTTAACTGTTCCATTCTGAGTTGAAAATTAAAATTTTTAAGTTCGGAATTCCACAATTTGGATAAAAATTTGTCTTTTTAATTGAAAATTTAACTATTCCGATGAAAATTCATGTATTTTGTTAAAAAATCGATTTTTTGTTGGTAAAAAATTATCTTATTTTTCTTTGAAAGTTAATCTTCTTGTTTAAAAATTCTTCTATTCGGTTAAAAATTCAAGTATTCCAGTCAAATATTTATTATTTTAGTTGAAAATCCATCGTTTTAATTAAAAATTCATTTCTTTGGTTGAAAAATGAGCTGTTTGATTGAAAATTTGTTTTTTCTTTGGATTTTTTTTGGTTGAAAATTATTTTTTTTTTCAACTGAAAATGTAACTATTAATCCAGTTGAATATTTCATAATTTTAGTTCAAAATTCATGTCTTTGGTTGAACATTCATTTTGACTACAAATTTGATTATTCAATGTTTGGTTGAAAAATTATCTTTGTTAGTTGAAAATTCGTCTTTTTTGGTAGAAATTAATCTTCTTGGTTGAAAATTTAATCTTTTTGGTCAAAAATTCAATTATTCTAGTTAATGATTCATCATTTCAGTTAAAAATTAATCTTTCTGGTTTGAAATTCAACTATTGCAGTTAAATATTTACAATTTTATTTGAAAATTTATCACTTTGTTTGAAAATGTAACTATTATTTTGAAAGTTAGTTTTTGTTGTTGTTAAAAGTTAGTTTGTTTTTGTTGAAACTAATTTTTTTAACTGAAAATTTAACTTATTCCAATTGAAAATTCCATAGCTGTTGTTGAAAATTCATCTGTTTGGTTAAACATTAATTTTTTTAACTTGAAATTTAATTATTAAAGTTTTGGTTGACAATTTATCTTTTTTTAGTAAAAATTAATTTTTTTGTTTGAAAATGGAACTATTTCAGTTAAAGATTCATTGTTTTAGTTGAAAACTCTTATGTTTGGTTTACAAATAATTTTTTAAACTAAAAATGTTACTATTCCATTTTCGATTGAAAATTATTATTTTTTTAGTTCAAAATTTAACTATTTGGTTGAAAATTTGTCTTCTTTTATTAAAACTTCAAACCTCTCTTTAAAAATTAATGTATTTGGTTGAAAAATTGTATTTTTGGGTAGAAAATTAATCTTTTTATTTAAAATGTAATCTTCTTTAAAAATTCGTCTTTTTGGTTGAAAATTCGAGTGTTCCAGTTAAATATTCATCATTTTAGTTGAAAATTTATCTTTTTGGTTTAAAATTTAACTATTCCAGATAAAGATTCATAATTATATTTGAAAATTCATCACTTTGGTTGAAAATTGAACTATTTTATTGAAAATCCGTTTTTTTTTGTTAAAAATTAATTTTTTCAACTGAAAGTTTAACTATTCCATTTTTTTGTAAAAAATTGATATTTTTTAGTGGAAAATTTAAGTATTTTTTTCAAAATTCATTTATTTTGCAACGTTTTGCTCTGTTGTGTTAAAAGATGTTTAGAACGAACGTCATGAATTAAAATAAATGTTTGCGTTTTGCGGCAAATATAAATAGGATACTTTGAGTTGACCGGGAAATTTGAAATCGTCCGCCGAATCGCCACCGTTAAGTTAAGTTAATTTTCCATTCCACACTTTTCGAATTCGGACTAAAATTTCTCAAATTTAAAAACTAAAATTTCGGACTTTGAATTAGTCTATTAATTAATTTCCCTCTCCTTTACAGAATTTTTAATCGCGAGATAGAGGAAGAAAAGAAGCGGAAAAAGCACAAGGTGATCGCTCAAGCTTTCGCAAAGAGGAACACCTTCAACAACGACGGGCGCTTATCCATCCATTTTTGCAGCTCTCACGAGGATCCAGTCGGCTTGAATTTCGACCTAAACTCGGTCGCATCGCAAGCCCTCAGCTCGACCTGGGCAGCTGCTTTACCAAAATTAGTAGCTCGAAGAGGCGCCATCATCGACAAACTCTATTCCTCCGGGTCCATTTCCAGCAACAGAAGAAACTCCGTTGATTCCGAAATCATCAACTTCCGTCGAGTTTCCGTCGAGTCGCGGCGAAATTCTCTCGACTCGCAAGTCTCCTTGACCATCGAAGAACTGAAAACGACGAGAAAAGTTGGCAGTTCACGCACTCGTCATGGCAAACGGAGAAAAGAATTCGCGAAGAAAAAAGGGACTTTTTTCCGGCGAGGAAGCAGTACTTCGCAGGAAAGTCAACTAGGCACGCAGATCATGAATGCCTTGACAAATGGCTACGTTCCTACTGTTCCTGCGATTCAGTTGCCGAATATGAATCGTCGACCAGCACTTTCTGTTCATGAACTTCCGAAAATGGACGGAAAGAGTGCCGGAAAGCTATTGCCGTTTTTACTTCCGAGTCAGAGCGGAAGTGAGGACGAGATCAGTACAGAAGTTAAGAACGAGAGTTCCATGATCACGAGTGAAGTGAAGAGTGTTGATGTGGAGGCAGGAAATCCGCAGAATGATGATCAAGAGAGTGATAATGATAGTCACGTGGGAGAAGAAACGAAAATGTTGGAATGGCCAGAGGATCCGCAGGACAGGAGCAAAAGTAAGAGCAGTAATCGTGATAATGGAAGACGTAGTAGGGAAAGTCGAAGGAGTAAGTATATACAGGATGAGACTTTGAAGCATCTGCTTCAAGAAAGTGATATTAAAATAAAAACCGAGACTGAGACTAAATATAACTCGAGGAAAGGGGGAATTGGCGATTTGGCGGCAAATCTTCCGCCTTATTGTCAGGAACGAATCCAAACGGATGGGTCTACGAGCGGCAGAGAAATTGCGACCCAAACTTCGGTTCCGCTGGATGTTCTCGAAATGGAGGAGTTGAAACAGAGCATCGATGAGATTATTAACAATAGGAAGAAAACTTAAATGTACATTTTTAGAGACTTATTTTAAGGATTTTTTACATTTCGTAAATACTAGGTAGGTTCGGTTTCCAACTTTTTTTTCTGATTGAATTTTAATTAAATCGTTTGAGCTGAATCGGAATTTGTGGTTTGACATCTGAAAACAGTATTTTTTTAATAATTTTGAAATCGGTTCATATCTTCTGTAGGGTGGTCCAAAAAAATTATTTTTCTGATTTTTTAAAGTCTCACCAAAGTGTTAAAAATTCAGTAAGTCCTTCAATTTTAAAAAGAATCGTAGAAACTTTACAGCAATGATGTAAAACTACCATGTGAGCAGTACGAAGCCTAAAAAATATTTTTAAAAATTTAATTTACCACCAACTTTGCCAAAACTCACCCCTTAAGATACTAAAGAGTAATTTTTAAGTGTCTTTTGTGAATTTTATGAAAGTTAAATGAAAATTTAAGTGGCAAATTATATAAAAAAATTTATTATACAACTATGAAAAATAGTCCCCTTAAAATAAACATTTTTCCCCTTTTCACTCCCAATAATCCATAAAAAAATACATTTTCTTTCTTTAAAACTTTTTCTTTCAATATGCATATATTTTATATATATTCAATATATATTATATATATTGAAAGAAAAAGTTTTAAAGAAAGAAAATGTAATTTCTTATGGATTATTGGGAGTGAAAAGGGGAAAAATGTTTATTTTAAGTGGACTATTTTTCATATTTGTGTAATACATTTTTTTATATAATTTGTCACTTAAATTTTCATTTTACTTTCATAAAATTCAGAAAAGATACTTAAAAATTACTTTTTAGTGTCTTCAGGGGTGAGTTTTGGCGAAGTTGGGGGTAAATTAAATTAAAAAATTTTTTTTTCAGGTAGTTTTACATCATCGTTGTAATGTTTTTACGATTCTTTTTAAAATTCAAGGACTTACTGAATTTTTTAATACTTTAGGTTACTTTAAAGGTCGTGCCCTACCTCTAAACATTTTTTTTTTAAATCTCAAAAAATTAGTACATTTTTTTCACCAAAAGACAAAAAATGAGAGGGTGAGACTTTAAAAAATCAGAAAAATAATTTTGTTGGACCACCCTAATCTTCTGTTCTCTTTTTTGATTTAAAAATTTCCTATTGGTTCAAAAATTAGGGCACATTTTTTTAATATATAGTTTTTTCTGGTGAATAATAATAAAAAATTAGAAATTTAGCTTAATTAAACATTGTTTTTAAACAGGAAATTGTTGACATGGAAAAAAACAAACCCTGTTCGAAGTCAAAATTTGTAAATAAAATATATTTCTGACTTGAAATAGGGAATTTTTGCAAATAAATGTGATTGTGACTTTGGAACAGGAAATTTCCGTAAAATAATTTATACTTATTTTACTAAATTCTCCGTTACAAATAATTCTTTTCCAAATATTCCTGTTCCAAATCAGAAATCTTATAAAATTTTTAGGAATCTCTTGAAATATTAAAAAAATTATTTGAAATCATTCAAATCTATTGAAGTATTTTAAAGTGACCGGGAAAATTAACAATTGGCCGAAAAAAACCGGGAAATTAAAACTTTAAAAATTTTTTGTATTGAGTTGAATGCACACTTTTTTGGAAAAGTATATGTCGGATCTGAAATTTTGCCAGCTTGAACCAAAGAAACATGTTTTTTGGGACGACTCAAAAATCCCGAAAAATAAAATTTCCGACACTAAGATTCCCGAATGGGAAAATTTCCGAATTTAAACAATTAAAAAAAATATTATTTGTTTATTAAAAACACAAATTTCAAATATTTTTTTAAATTACATTTTGAATGAAAAAAAATAATTGAAAAAAATGGCAGGATTCAATTCAGCACAAATTTATCTCGAAGTTTATTTTTATTTTTTTTTAAATTAAAAATTCGATTTTGAGAACGTTTTTTTTTTGTAATTTAAGAAAAATGCTGTGCACATTTTCAAACAAAATTTTTCATCTAGAAATATATATTTTCAGTTATTGTTATTTTAAATTCAAACAATAATTCTAAAAAAGTTATAAACATTTAAAAAATTCTTTGATAAAAATATTTGATTATTGTATTTTAATTGAATAAATAGTATTTATTAAAAAAAATTGTAATTGTTCAAATTCGGCAATTTTATGTCGGGAATTTTCAAATTCGTTAATATTATAAACTATTCAGGAATTTTCCAATTCTGCAATATTATAAACTGTTCGGGAATTTTATTATTCGCGAATTTTCCAATTCGGGAATTTTAATATTTGCTAATTTTATTCGGAAATTTTATTGTTCGGGAATTTTCCAAAATTGCGTAAAATATGACAAAATTCCTAAATCATGAAAAAAGTGTTTTTCCTCAAAAGAAAAATTAAAACATGTTTTTTTGGTTCAAGCTGAAGAAATTTCAGCTTCGACATACTCAATTTTTTAAAAAATATGTCTATAAGTCAGTAAAAAACACATGATTTTCGCACATTTCCAAAAAATTCTAAATTAAGTAAAAAATACATATAAAAAATAATCGCTAATTATTGACACTTTTTTTTAATTTTCAAAAATTTGAAGTTTTAAATAAAAAAAGAGAGCAGAAGATAATACCAATTTAAAAAATAATAATTTCACTTTTCGGATGCTATCGCAGAATTTTTTTCAAATTTTTGATAATTCAAAAAAAAATCGACTGATTCAAAATTTATGGCAAAATCATGTTTTTTCGGATTGAGTTAAATGCATAATTTTTTGGAAAAAGTTTAATATGTCGAATATATCGAAAAAGTGTGTATTCAACTCAATTAAAAAAACTTATTTTTTGCACAATTTTCAAAAAACTCTAAATTGAATAAAAATTTCTCCTAATTTCTAATTTTTCATTATATTTTGGTAAATTATGTACAGATTTTGCTAGTCCTTTTTGTTTTAATTTAGAATTTTTTTTTTTAAATGTGCAAAATCATTTTTTTTTATTGAGTTTAATACATACTTTTTGGAAAAATTTTAATATGTTGAACCTGAAATTTCCTCAGTTCAAATAAAAAAACATGCAGTTATTTTGTTTTCATCGGCATTTTTTTGTGTTTAAAGCGTTCAAAAATTTTCACTTTTTCCTTTTTTTATTTTTGCTTTTTTTTTGTTGTGTTTAAAGTGTTCCAAAATAAAAATAAAAGAGGTGGAATTGACGATTTTGGGAAGGTTTCCTTGATACAAACTGAAGAAATTTCAGTTTCGATATATTCAACTTTTTCCAAAAAATGTGTGCCTTCAACTCAATTAAAAAAACGTGTTTTTTTTGCACATTTTCAAAAAACTCTAAATTGAACCTAAATTTGTCCCTAAATTCTAATTTTTCCTTACTCTTCACTAGTAAAACATGAAAAAAATTCGCCATAATTTTTGAACAAAAAGTAAAATTGTTTTTTCAAATCCAAAGAATGAACCGAAGATATTGTCCGACTGGAAACAAATTTTTCAGATGAAAAAGTGGGCAACTTTTGGGAGGTATTAAAAATTTGATCAGAAAAAATAGTTGGAAAACGAACCGACCTGAATTAAATACTCGAGACTCGATTACGTAAGTAGTTTTACGTAGTTCGCTAGCTAGATGAGAGTGTCTGTTTGACGAGAGATTTTTCTAATCCTTTTTGTTAGAAAGAATCTAACCTTTTTATATAAAAAGATAATTTTTATAGAGACTTTTTACACTTTTTACAAGCATGCGATTTGTATATAATTTATGAGATGGAATAAAGAATGTGTTTATAAAGAATGTTTTTTAATATTTGAGGTAGCTTCGAGAGTAATTAGGTTTTATATCACGTAACAAACTTTTATACAATTTAAAACTAGAAATTGGATTTTTTATTTGGAGTCATTGCAGTATTTTTAATTTATCTTATAAAAATGGCTAGAAACGAAAAAAAAACCTTTTTTCAATTTATCTAAAATACAACCAAATGAAATTAATAATTGGAAATGAATTTAAAAAAATATATATTTTACTTGCAATATTTATTTCAATTTCTTTTTCAGTTAATAAGTTTTTATTTTTTTATGTCTTGAAATCCAATACAATTATATTTTTTAATATCAAGCAGAATATCTTTAACTTTCTTAGATTATTATATAAAAAAAGTCTGAATGATTTTAAATATTATGAAAGTTAAAACTGTTAATTTAAAAATTTTAAATCTGTATCGTTTGAAAATAATTATATTTTATAGTTGAAAAAATAATTAAAGCTTAGTTAAATCATTGTTTGAACCTGAAATGTCCACAATTGCTTGAATAAACGTTTGAATTTAAACAATTTTAAATAAAAAACTTTAAACAATTGAATAAATCCCAATTCGAAATCTTCGATATTAAACAACCTGTAACTGAGGAATACTTAAAATTTTTACTGAAAATTAATTACTGAAAAAATTACTGAAAATTAATCAATTTTATAACTTCCAACTGGGCTAAATTTTTGTTTTCTTTTCTCCAAAATTCAAAGTTTTAGATTTAGAGCAACAGAATTTTTGCATATTTCCTGAATTCCTTAAAATCTCGGATTTCCTGGAATTCTATGATATTCTTGCAATCCTTGAATATTCTGAATTTTTAAAATTTTTTTAATGTTCTGAAAGATTTCACAGATGTTCTGAATCCGTATAATTAGCAGAATTCTGTGAAATCCTGGAATTCCTTGAATATCCTGAATTCCGTGATTTCTCTGAAATCCTAGAATATTGTGAATTCTTGAAATATTTGAATTCTCTTAATAAAATCAGTTTTCAAACAAGAAGATTAAGTTTCTACTAGAAAGACAAATTTTCTACAAAATATATAAATTTCCAACTAAATATTTGAAGTTCTAACTAAAAAAGGTAAATTTTCTACTAAAAGGAAACGAATTTTCAACTAAAAAAATAAATTTTCAACCCAAAATAGAAACAGAGAAATTTTCAGTTAAAAAAATTGAATTTCCAACAACATATACCGAAAATGGAATAGTTAAATTTTCTGTTAAAAAAATTAATTTTCAACTAAAAAAGCGAATTTTTCAATTGCATTTTCAGCCACAGAATTCTTTTTATACATTTAAACTTTTTATTCTTTTTTAATTTCAACTAAAGTAATGAATCTTCAACAAAAAAAAAAACTTTTTAACAAAGTAAAGGTTCCAAATTATACAGTTTTGAACCAAAAAAGATGAATTTTCTACGAAAAATTAAATAGTTGATATTCCAACCAAAAAGGATTTTAATATTAAATAAAAAGCAATTGAATTTAAACAAAAAAGGTGAATTTTAAATGAAACACTTAATTTTTAAGTTGAAAATTTAATTTTCAACAACAAAAAACTAATTTTCAATAAAATAGTTCAATTTTAATCAAAGGAAATGAATTTGCAACTAAAAAAAAATTTGCAACAAAAAATGAAATAATTCACTTTTCAGTTTAAAAAATAATTTTGGACCAAGAAAAAGGAGTTTTGAATGAGATACTTAAATATTCAACCAAAAATAATGAATTTTCAACCAAAAAGATGAATTTTCAAACAAGAAGATTAATTTTCCACTAAAAAGTCGAGTTTCCAACTAAAAAATTAATTTTTAACAAAAAAAAAAAGTATTTTTAACAAAGTAGTTAAACTTTTAACCATAGAAATGAATTTTTAATCAAAATAAATGAATTTGCAAACAAGAAGAAGAATTTTCTGAAAAAAGATTCAATTTTCAAACATATAGTTGAATTTTCAACTAAAAAGATCAATTTTCAAGAAAGGAAAAACGAATTTTTAAACAATTAGTTAAATTTTCAACCGGAAAATGATTTTTCAAACAAAAAGATTAATTGTTAAGCATCAAGATTAATTTTCAACCAAAAGAGACGAATTTTCAATAAAATACATGAATTTTTATTCAAATGGTTCATTTTTAAACTAAAAGAGGCGAATTTTTAACAAAAAATGGACAATTTAAATTTTCAGTTGATACATTTTTAACGAAAAAAGCTGATTTTCATCAAAATAGTTCATTTTAAACCAAAGAGATCTCCAACAAACAACGTAAAATATAATAGTTGATATTTCAACCAGAAAATATTTTAAATTAAGAGCCGTTGAATTCAACTAAAAAGGACGAATTTTCAACAAATCATGTAATTTCTCAAATAAAAAAGATCAGTTTTTAACCAAAAATAAAACACAATTTTCAACCAAAGAGAAGAAACTTCAACCGATAAAATTTTAATCAAAAACAGTTGAATTAAAAAAAAAGAAGTCGATTTTTCTCCAAAACAGTTGGTTTTTTAATTTTAAAATATGGTTGTTTTTAGTTTTCGCTATAAAAAAAAGAAAACTTTGGAAAACATGTATTTTGAAACGTTCTTTCAATAAACAATAATGTTATGTTTTTTGTGAAACTCAGAACTATGCAAGAAAAAACGGACCGTACTTAAAATATTAAATTTTTTATTTTCAAACTGAATAACTGACATTTTTACTCTATTTTACGAATGAACTATTAATAATAATAAATAAATAATAAAATAATAATAAATAAATATATAAATATATATAAAATAAATAATATAAATATATATAATAAAAAAATAATAAATAAATAATAATAAGTCTTATTAATAATTTGTCTAAAAAAGCTATTTTTCATATATCGAATTTGAATTTTCACAGAACTTGGACCCAAATTTTTTTTGCTTGAATATTCTGAATTGTTTGAATATTCTGAATTCCTTGAATTTTCTAAATTCCGTAAATTCCCTAAATCTTGTGATTTCCTGAAAATCCTTGAATTTCTTGAATATTCTGAATTCCTTGAATTCTCTAAATTCTATAAAATCCTCTAAATTCTTTGAATTCCCTAAAATATGCTGAATTCCATGAATTCCTTTAATATTTTGAATCCCAAGATTTCTTGAATATTCTGAATTCCTTGAATATTCTGAAATCCTTGAATGTTCTGAATTTCCTGAATTCTTTTAATATTTTGAATCCCTAAAATTCACAGAATTCTCTAGAATCCTATAATATTCTAAATAAAATTCCTGAAATGATTTGAATTCTCTGAATTCCTTGAATATTCTAAATTCCTTTAATTACCTGAATTCCTTCCATTTTCTGAACTCTTTCAATAACTTCAATTTCATGATTTTTTTAAAGATCTGAAACCCCCTTAATTTCCTTGATTATTCTTAATTCCCAGAATTCTCTGAATTTCTGGAATATTTTGAATTCTATGAATTCGCTATATTACTAAAATTCCCTAAATGCTCTCAAATCCCGGGAATTCTCTGATTTCCCTAAAATCCTTGAATATTCTGAATTCCCAGAATTTTTGGTATATTTTGAATTCTTTGAATTCTCCAATTTCCTTAAATTCTCTAAATGCTACAAGATCTTCGGAATTCTCTGAATTACCTGAAATACTTGAATTCCTTGAATATTGCCGAATTTCCTGAAATCCTTGAATATTATTTTTCTTAAGTCTTTTATTGTTTTGAATTCCTGAAATTCACGGAACCCTCTGAAATCCTGGGATTCCTTGAATATCCTGAATTCATTGATTCCTCTAAAATCCTAGAATTATTTGAATTCTCTGAATTCCTTCAATTCTCTGAATTTCCTGAATTATCTTTCAATTTTTTCAATTTCTTTAATGCTCTGTAACCCTGAAATTCTCTGAATTCCTTGAATATTCGGAATTCGATGAAGTCCTGAATCCCTTAAATTTTTTAAATTACTTAAATTCCCTAAATGCTCTGATTTCCCTGTAAAATCCTTGAATTTCTTTTATATGCTGAATTCCCTTAATACTTTGAATTCCCTGGAATTCTTTAGTATTTTTAATTCCCCGGGGTTTCTTTAATATTCTGAATTCCTCAAATTCCTTGAATATTCTGAAATCCATGACTTCTCTGAATTCCCTGAAATCATAGAATATTCTGAATTTCCTGAATTCTTATACTGTTCTGAATCCCTGAAATTCGCCGAATTCTCTGAAATTCTGGAATTTCTTGAATATCCTGAATTCCTTTATTTTTCCGAATTCCCTTTCAATTCCTTCAATTTTATGAATTTCTTTAATTCTCTGAAACCCTGAAATTATCTGAATTTCTTGGATATTCGGAATTGTCTGAATTGCTGAAATCCCTGAATTCTTTGAATTCTTTCAATTTCAAAATTTTTTTAAAGTTCTGAAACACTCAAATTCTCTGAATTCCTTGAATATTCTGAATTTTATGAATTCATTAAATTACTTAAATTTCCAAAACGCTGTAAATCTCAGAAATTCTAATTTCCCTAAAATCCTGGAATATTATGAATTTTCTGAATCCTTTTATTCTTTTGAATCCCTGAAAGTCGCAGAATCCTCTGAAATCCTGGAATTCCTTGAATATCCTGAATTCATTGATTCCTCTAAAATCCTAGAATATTCTGAATAAAATTCCTGGAATTATTTGATTTCTCTGAATTCCTTCAATCCTCTGAATTATCTTTCAATTGTTTCAATTTCATGAATTTCTTTAATGCTCTGTAACCCTGAAATTCTCTGAATTCCTTGAATATTTCTATGAAGAATTTCAATTCCTTCAATTTCATGAATTTCTTTAATTCTCTGAAACCCTGAAATTATCTGAATTTCTTGAATATTCGGAATTCTCTGAATTGTTCTGAAACACTCAAATTCTCTGAATTCCTTGAATATTCTGAATTCTGTGAATTCATTAAGTTACTTAAATTTCCTAAATGCTGTAAATCCCAAAAATTCTGATTTCCCTAAAATCCTTGAATATTCTGAATTCCCAGAATTCTCTGAATTTCCTGAATTCTCTGAATTTCCTGAATTTCTGGTATATTTTGAATTCTCCAATTTCCTTAAATTCTCTAAATGCTACAAAATCTTCGGAATTCTCTGAATTCCCTAAAATACTTGAATTCCTTGAATAATGCTGAATTTCCTGAAATCCTTGAATATTATTTTTCCTAAGTCTTTTATTGTTTTGAATTCCTGAAATTCACAGAATCCTCTGAAATCCTGGGATTCCTTGAATATCCAGAATTCATTGATTCCTCTAAAATCCTAGAATATTCTGAATAAAATTCCTGGAATTATTTGAATTCTCTGAATTCCTTCAATTCTCTGAATTTCCTGAGTTATTATCTTTCAATTGTTTCAATTTCATGAATTTCTTTAAAATTCTTTAGTATTTTTAATTCCCCGGGGTTTCTTTAATATTCTGAATTCCTTAAATTCCTGGAATATTCTGAAATCCTTGACTTCTCTGAATTCCCTGAAATCATAGAATATTCTGAATTCTTATACTGTTCTGATTCCCTAAAATTCGCCGATTTCTCTGAAATTCTGGAATTTCTTGAATATCCTGAATTCCTTGATTTCTCTGAATTCCCTTTCAGTTCCTTCAATTTCATGAATTTCTTTAATTCTCTGAAACCCTGGAATTATCTGTATTTCTTGAATATTTGGAATTCTCTGAATTGCTGAAATCTTTGAATTCCCTGAATTCTCTGAACTCTTTCAATTTCATAATTTTTTTAAAGTTCTGAAACGCTCAAATTCTCTGAATTCCTAGAATATTCTGAATTCTATGAATTCATTAAATTATTTAAATTTCCAAAACGCTGTAAATCCCAGAAATTCTGATTTCTCTAAAATCCTGGAATATTATGAATTTCCTGAATTCTTTTATTCTTTTGAATTCATGAAATTCACAGAATCCTCTGAAATCGTGGGATTCCTTGAATATCCAGAATTCATTGATTCCTCTAAAATCCTAGAATATTCTGAATAAAATTCCTGGAATTATTTGAATTCTCTGAATTCCTTCAATTCTCTGAATTATCTTTCAATTGTTTCAATTTCATGAATTTCTTTAATGCTCTGTAACCTTGAAATTCTCTGAATTCCTTGAATATTCGGAATTCTATGAAGTCCTGAATCCCTTGAATTTTTTAAATTACTTAAATTCCCTAAATGCTCTGATTTCCCTGTAAAATCCTTGAATTTCTTGAATATGCTGAATTCCCTTAATATTATGAATTCCCTGGAATTCTTTAGTATTTTTAATTCCCCGGGGTTTCTTTAATATTCTGAATTTCCTGAATTCTTATACTGTTCTGAATCCCTCAAATTCGCAGAATTCTCTGAAATCCTGGAATTTCTTGAATATCCTGAATTCCCTTAATTTCATGAATTTCTTTAAGTCTCTGAAACCCTGAAATTATCTGAATTTCTTGAATATTTGGATTTCTCTGAATAGCTGAAATATTTGAATTCTCTGAACTCTTTCAATTTCATAATTTTTTTAAAGTTCTGAAACACTCAAATTTTCTGAATTCTATGAATTCATTAAATTTCCTAAACGCTGTAAATCCCAGAAATTCTGATTTCCCTAAAATCCTTGAATATTGCTGAATTCCCTGAAATCCTGGAATATTATGAATTTCCTGAATTCTTTTATTGTTTCGAATCCCTGAAAGTCGCAGAATCCTCTGAAATCCTGGAATTCCTTGAATATCCTGAATTCATTGATTTCTCTAAAATCCTAGAATATTCTCAATAAAATTCCAGAAATTACTTGAATTCTCTGAATTCCTTGAATATTCTAAATTCCTTCAATTCTTTGAAGTTCCTGAATTTTCTGAACTCTTTTAATTTCTTCAATTTCACGAATTTCTTTAAAGCTTTGAAACCCTGAAATTCTCTGAATTCCTTGAATTCTCTATATTCCTTGAATGCTAAAAAATCCTATAAATTGTCCGATTTCACTGAAACAATTGAATTTTATTTTTATTCTGAATTCCCAAAATTCTCTGAATTTCTTTTATATTCTGAATTCCTTGAATTCTCTACATTCCTTAAATGCTAAAAAATACTTGAATTTCTTGAATATGCTGAATTCTCTTAATATTTTGAATTCCCTGGGATTCTCGAATATTCTGAATTCCTTAAATTCCTGAAATATTATAAAATCCTTCAATATTCTAAATTTCCTGAATTCTTTTAATATTGTGAATCTCTGAAATTCGCAGAATTCTCTGAAATCCTGAAAAATCCTTGAATATCCGCAATTCATTGATTTATCTGAAATCCTAGAATATCCGGAATTCATTGATTTATCTGAAATCCTAGAATATTCTTAATTCCTGAAATTATTCGAATTCTCTAAATTCCTTGAATTCTCTAAATGCTCTGAAATCCCTGAAATTTTCCAAAATCCTTGAATTCCCGGAATTCTCTGAGCTCTTTCAATTCCTTCAATTTCATGAATTTCTTTAAAGCTTTGAAACCCTGAAATTCTCTGAATTTCTTGAATATTCCCTGAATTCCTTGAATATTTTGAGTTCCCAGAATTCTCGGAATTCCCTGATTTCTCTAAATACTGTAAAATCCTTGAAATTCTCTGAATTCCCTGAAATCCTTGAATATTCTGAATTTCATTTAATGGCCTGAATTCCTGAAATTTTCAGAATTCTCAGAAAACCTAGAATTCCTTGATTTCTCTAAAACACAGTACGTAATTTATGGTTTCCAGAAATAATAAGATATGGGACTTTAAACTAATGAAAATTTTTTGTATTCAAGATTTTTGCAGGGTGAAAACTTCATTTTCAAAATTCTCTGATTAAACACTCAAATACGAGCATTTTTATCTTGTAATATTTTTAGGATCTTTCATAAACAGAATGAAAAAGTATTTCAGATAGAAATTTAAAATTTTCAAATTTATTTATTTATTGTAAAGCAAAAAAGATGACTTTTCTACCATAAAAGATGACTTTTTAACAAAATAATTGAATTTTCAACTTAAAAAGATGAATTCTCAACCAAAAAGTGTAATAGTTGATATTTCAACCAAAAAAATCAAATTTCATTTAAAAAACATGAATTTTAAAACCAAAAAGGCGAATTTTCAACAAATAAAGATTCTTCAGTCATGAAAGAAAAAAAAGTAAATCTAAATTGTTGAACTTTTAAGCCAAAAGATGAATTTTCTGCACAAAAATGGAATTTTCAACCAGAAAATATGAATTTTCAGCAAAAAAATTAATTTTAAACAAAATATTTAAATTTTCAGTCAAGGAGATAAAATTTCCACTTAAAAAATTAATTTTTAAGTCAAAAAGACAAATTAAAAAAAAATTCGAATTTTCATCCAAAATAGATTTTAGTTTGACTTTTCAAAATGACAATATGAGTTTTGAATAAGCAGTAAATTCCCTACAGAATAATTAAATTTTCAACAAAACAGTTGAATTTTCGACTAAAAAGGGTGACTTTTTAACAAAGTTGTAGTATTTTCAACACAAACATTTTTATCCAAGAAAGAGGCAATTTTTACTAAAATATATGATTTTTCAAATCAAAAACACAAATTTTCAAAAAAATAGTTAAATTTTCATCAAAAAAACATTTTAGTTGCCTTTTTAACGCCACAATATGAATTTTAAACAACAATTAAATTTTGAATGAAATTAATGAATTTTAAACCATACAGTTGCATGTTTTTCCAAGAAAAATGCAATTTCTACTGAAATATATGACGTTTTAAATTAAAAAGACAAATTTTCCAAAAAATAGTTGAATTTTCATCCACAAAAAATATTTGGGAGTTCTGAATAAGAAGTAAATTTCATGAGTTCTGAATAAGAAGTAAATTTTCTGCGAGAAAAATTGAATTTTCTACCCATAAAGACAAATTTTCAACAAAAAAAGTTGAATTATCAATGAAAAAGGACGACTTTTTAACAAAATTTTTGAATTTTTAACCAAAAAGGATGAATTTTTAACAAAATTGTTAAATTTTTAACCAAACAATAGCATTTTTATATCAGAAAGATGCAATTTCTACTAAGAAAGATGAATTTTTAAATCAAAAAGACAAATTAAAAAAAAAAGTTGAATTATCGACCAAAAAGAATAACTTTTTAACAAAGTTCTTGAATTTCAAGCTAATAATAAAATTTATAACTAAAAAGATATTCTTATGGAGAAAACAACTGCAAAAAAAATAAATATAAATAGAAGGCAAATAAATTACTAACAAGAATATTATATCAGGGTTACCGCAAAAATTCATTTTTAAAATTTCCTAATTTTTCCCTAACCAATTTTTTATTTTCCCTGAAAATATTAAATCAAAACCTCTTCATTCATGAGTGCTTTTTAAATAGTTTTTTATTCACATAAATATTAAAATTACTTGGAAGAAAATAATTATTATCGGTTTGTTTTTAAACTTAGATAACTATACATTTTATAAGATTCTTGAGAAAATTAGAAAAGATTTTTGAATATTTCAGATGTGTCAAAAAACAATTTTAGAAGATTTAAAAAAATTATTTTACAGGATTTTACAAAATATTAGGAAAAATTCTAGCCTTTTTAAAAGATATTTAGGACTTTTAGAAATTTCGAAGAAATCAAAAATATTTGATAAATTTTCGGAAATGCTTCCAAGTTTTAAAATATTTTTAATCTATTCAAAACCTCTTAAATTCGTAAAAATATCTTTAGCTGACTCGAGTTTTTCTTACAATTTTGAAAAATCATTCAAAATGTAAAAAATGGCCTTAAAATCTTCCAAATTTTCCTAGGAATTTGAAGAAAATTTGTTTATTCACTTGAAACCTTTCAAAATTCTTTTAAATTATCTGCATTTTAAAAAATCTTTTACATTTTAAAATTCTTTTTCAATCTCTTCAAATCTTCTAGCTATTTTTTGAATTTACTCGATTTTATTTTTAAAATTTTTTAATCTTACCAAATTGAAACGTTTTGCTTTAAAATCTTCTACTCTTTTTCGATATTTAAAGAAATCTTTTGAAACGTTTTGACATTTTTTTTCAATTTTCTCTTAGAATTCATTTTTCAAAAGAATAAAACATAAAAAATTTTCCCATAAATCTTAAAAAAATTCTTTTTTTATTCCTTCAAACATTTTTAAACCTAATATTTTAAAATTATTCAAATTTTTCGTGACTTTTTTTAAATTCTACAAAATGAAAAAAATTGTCTTAAAATCTTTCAGATTCTTCTTTAAAAATTTTCGAAATCTTTTGAAATATTCTCTTAAAATTAATTTTACAAAATAAAAAATCATTTTAATTTTTCCTAGGAACCTAAAGAATTTTTTTCATTTTCTTGAAACCTTACAAAATTCCTAAAATATCTTATAAGTTTTTATTATTTTCGAATCGTTTCAAAACTTCTAAGTATCTCTTAAACTTACTCAAATTTGTTCTAAAATTATGTATCATGGCTAAATTTTGCTTTAAAATCTTCTAGACTCTTTTTCAAAATTTTAGGAAATAATTTTAAATGTTTTGTAATTTTTTTCATTTTTCTCTTAAAAATCATTTGAAATTTTCCCATGAATCTAAATAATATTATTTTCATTCTCTTGACGCTCTGCAAAATTGAGTTTACCTAACATTTTTTTAAATCCTGAAAAATTCTTCCATATTTATTTTCCACACATTCTGAAATCTTCAAAACTTAAAATTATTCTTTTAAAATTAAACCTAAAAGATTAAAAATTTCCCAGAAACCTTTTAAAAAATTTAATCTAAAAAACTTTCAAAATTATTAAAAAGCTTCTAAATTTTTTTTCGAATTCTTCAAAATAAGTTTTTCCCATAATTTAATTTTTCTTATCTCTTTGTAAATGTAAACAAGTTTAGAAATTATAGTGTGGTAGGAAAAGGTTAAGAACATAATTATTTCCCAATATTAAACAATCATTTACAATTGAAATGTTCTCTTCTATCAATAATGTTTAGAAACATTTAGAAATAAATTTCGCGATGAAGTAAGATTATTTTAAATAATTTTTTTCTGAAAAAAGATCTTCTCCTTACTGATATCCGGTCAGGTGCTTTCCCATTAAGCTACTAGAGAGATCGAGAGAAGAAACTTTTTTCAGAAAATACACGCATTATTGTGCTACATGGTACAAGTTAAATTTGTCAAGGAATCTGTATTATCATTAGAGAATAACAGAAAATATTTAACGTCTTTTCAGACTAGATGGAATTATGGAAGAAAAATTCTTTTAAATAATTTTTTTCTGAAAAAAGATCTTCTCCTTACAAAGAACTACTGATTTCCGGTCAGTTGCTTTCCTATTAAGCTACTAGAGAGATCGAGAGAAGAAACTTTTTTCAGAAAATACACGCATTATTTGGCCAGATGGTACAAATCAAATTTTTCAAGGAATCTGTATTATCATTAGAGAATAACAGAAAAAATGTAACGTCTTTTCAGACTAGATGGAGTTATGAAAGAAAAATTATTTCTCCGTTTTATAAAATATGCCCATTTTATGAGATGGAATAAAGAATATACTTATAAAGAAGATTTTTTAATATGTAATAGAGTCAAGTACAAGTTAAATTGCTGTACAAAAGTTGTATCTGAATTTCTATCTAATGAAGTTGATACAGTTGTGGTTAGAGAATAATTAAGTTTTATCAAACGTAACAAACTTTTTTACAATTCATCTACTTGTCTATTGTCAGAGCTGGGAGTCATTTCAAACTACAAATTGGATTTTGTATTCCGAGTCATTGAAATATTTCCAATTCGTCTAAAATTTTTAATTATCCAGCTCTGATTACAATTGTTGACCTACGATTTCAGTAGATAAGGAGATTTCTAACGCAAGATTCCTGTTACCGACACCTTACCGACATCGAGACCATTCCACAGCTAAAGTGGTTCGTGTCCGTGCTAAGTTTTTTAAGGAGCGCTCCGAGAACATTCTAGAAACTTAGCACGGACACGAACCACTTCAGCTGTGGATTGGTCTCGATGTCGGTAACAGGAATCTTCCGTTGAAATTCCTTATCTGCTGATTTCCTATTCTCAAATTTCTTTGCTTCGGACGTAGAAAGTCGATTTCGAATGTTTTTTTTTTGCGTTTTGATTATTATTTACGATTACTGGACTGCCAGTTCTTCATTTCGACTTATTCTTCTTACCGACCTTAATCAAAGTCTTTCGAGTATTTCCTGCAATAAAAAAAAGGTGTTAGTGATACAGTTGATTGGGTCAAGATTTCTCATTCAAAACGGGGTTTTTTCTTGCACGAAATAAATTTTTTCAATCATGCAATCCATTGAAGTGCCAACACCAAAGTTCGAATAAAGACAACAAGAATACTACTACATAGATTTTGTTTTTATTTCTAGAAACAAACAATATACAAATACATTTCATCAATCCCAAGTGCAGTTTTTTCTTCTTTTTTGCACTTGGATGATAAAATCCAAGTCTAAAAAGAATATCGAGCAAATATTAAAAAAAAAAATTAATATTTACTCGGGAATTGTTGACAATATGTGATCACTTAAGCTTAAGGTGGCACAGAATTTGCACGGAAATTAACAAAAAGCACCAGTAATTTATCACCTAAGACATTATAAAGTATATACATATAGACGATGCAAATTTATCTTCAAGGCTCTGTACAAAGACGAGTAAGCTACTTACATAGCACAGCATTCAGAAATAGAAAATTAATAAAAATATATAAACAGGCATTGTTGCACGACAAATTTATGTACACATATGGAATAGTGCTCCCCGTTTGACCTGTTAAACGTTTAAACAATTCGAATAATTTCTACGTTTAACCGGTTAGAGATTTTTGCAGAAAAGTTAGTTTGCAATTTTTTTATTAAAATAAATAATATAGATAAATTATATTAATACAATTTTTAGCACTTTTTTTTTTTAATTTTTAAACAAATTTTTAAATGAGAAAAATTTGGTTTTAAAGCCAAAATTTTTGAAGGAAAATGACCCTTTTTTAGGTCGTTTTGCTAGGTCGGGTCAAATTTCGATTCATATTTTAGTAAACTTATTTATGGTAATAATTTAAAGTTTAATTAAATAATTTATTTAAAATTTTTAATTTGCAGTTTAAAGTTTTTATCAAACTATTGAACTTTTTAAGATTAATTAAAGTTAATAGAAAATTTAAATTTCTATATTATATTTTCAAAATATAAACTTTTTCAAGTTCATTAACTTTATGAAATAAAATTTTATTTTAATTCAAAAAGTTAATTTTTCGGGGTAATATTCCGAAAAAAAGACATCATTTGAATTCAATTGCGGGTCTCGTAATCACTTTAGAGATCAAAAATAGTGTAAATAGTGTCAAAAAAAAAAAAAGTGTTTTCACTTAAATTCGAAGTGAATTAATAGAACCCAATAAGAATTTAATGAATTAATGAGAAATTAATTTTAATAGTTGAGAATAAGAAAATAAAAAGAAGAAAATCCAACTATTTTTGGTTAAAATTTTTTTTTTTTTTATTCATAATTGGATTATTTTGTAGAAAATTCAACAATTTTGTTAAAGTCATACTTCTTGGTTGAAAATTCAACTGTTTTGTTGACAATTCGTCTTTTTGGCTTGAAAATTCAACAATTTGATTAAAATTTTTTTCTTTCTTCACTAACAATTTTTGTAAATTGAAAATTCAACTATTTTATTAAACATTCATCTTTTTGCTTTGAAAATTCATCTCTTTCTATACAACTTTAAAGTTTTTTGGTTAAAAATGCAACCGCCTGGTTCAAAAGTAACCTGTTTCGGTTAAAAATTAACTTTTTTGTTGAAAATTCATATTTTCCGGTTGAAAATTCAATTGTTTTGTAGAAATTTCGTATTTTCAGCTCGAAAATTTAACAATTTGGTAGAAACATTAAATATTTGATTAAAAATGTATTTATTTTGTATATTTTATTATGTATTATTTTATTATGTATTATTTTATATTTATTTTTCCGTCTTCACTAAAAAATTGTTCTAAATTGAAAATTGAAGTATTTTGTTGTCTGGTTCAAAAGTAATTTTTGTCGGTTAAAAATTAACTTTTTTGTTGAAAATTAACTTTTTTGATAAAAATTAACTTTTTTGAAGAAAATTAAC
The DNA here is from genome assembly GCA_932195095.1 of Andricus curvator. Lineage (NCBI taxonomy): Eukaryota > Metazoa > Arthropoda > Insecta > Hymenoptera > Cynipidae > Andricus > Andricus curvator. The sequence continues at coordinate 49,344 of CAKNYM010046771.1, read as the reverse complement.
TTTTTTCATGAAAATTAACTTTTTTGATGAAAATTCAAATGTTTTGGAGAAACTTAGTATTTTTGGTTCGCAAATTAAACAATTTGGTAGAAACGTTAACTATTTTATTGTAAATTTATGTGTTTTTGTTGAAAATTCGTCTTTTTGGCTTGAAAATTGAACAATTTGATTAAATTTTGTTTTCTTTCTTCGCTAAAATTTTTTTCTAAATTGAAAATTCAACTATTTTGTTGTCTGGTTCAAAAGTAATTTGTTTCTGGTAAAAATTAACTTTTTTGTTGAAAATTCAACTGTTTTGTAGAAATTTCGTATTTTCGGCTCAAAAATTTAACTATTTGGCTGAAAATTTACGTCTTTTGTTGAAAACTTTTATTGTGGTTGAAAATCAAATTTTTTTGTTAAAAATGCAACTGTTTGACTTGAAAATTAAACATTTTGGTATAAAGTTCAAGAATTTGGTGCAAAGTTAAACTTTTTTGTAGAAAACTCGTTTTTTTTTAAATTGATAATTTATTCTCCTCAATCAAAACTCAAAAATTATTCAAATAAATTTTGGACTAACGCTACATCTATTGTTCAAACTATTTACTTGAAAATTTATGTAATTTGTTCAAAATTCATTTTTTTTTTTTGTAGAAAATTAATCTTTTTGGTTGAAAATTCGACCATTTGGTTCAAAATTGATGTGTCTTAGTTGAGGGTTCAAGTATTTGGTTAAAAAATCGTATTTTTGGTTAAATTCATTCATTTCTTTGGTGGAAAATGTAATTATTTTGGTGATAATTCGCTTTTTTTCTTGGTTACAAATTAATATTTTTAACTGAAATTTTAACTATTCCATTTCTGGTGGAAAAATTAAATTATTTGGATGGAAAATCATGTACTTTGTTAAAAATTTGTCTTTTTAGCAGAAAATAAATTTTTTATTCAAAAATGAAACTTTGGTTGAAAATTAATCTTATTTACTTGAGGATTCAAGTATTTTGTTCAAACTTCATATTTTTGGTTAAATTTAACTGTTTTTTTAATGAAAATTTTTTTTTTCATTGAAATAACTATTACATTTTTTTGTGAAAATTATTTTTTTAGTTCCATTGTTGGAAAACTTAACTATTTTGTTGATAATTCGTTTTTTTATGGGTTAAAAAATAATCTTTTTAACTGAAAATTTAACTATTCCATTTTTGGTTGAAAATTTATCTTTTTTAGTTGAAAATTCAATTATTTGCATGAAAATTCACGTATTTTGTTCAAAGATCGACTCTTTTGGTAGAAAATTAATCCTCTTCGTTGAAAATATAACAATTTGTTTGAAAATTTATATATATGGTTAAAAATTCCTCTTTTTGGCAGAAAATCAATTATTTTGTTAAAAATTCAACTTTAATTGGAAATGGATATGTTAAAAATTCGTATTTTCCGTTAAATACAACTGTCTCTGATTTAAAATTAAAATATTTTTTAGTTGAATTATCAGCTATTAAATTTTTTCTTAAAAATTAATCTTTTTAACAGAAAATTTAACTATTCCATTTTTGGTTGAAAATTTATCTTTTTTAGTTGAAAATTCAATTATTTGCATGAAAATTCACGTATTTTGTTAAAAGTTCGACTTTATTGGTAGAAAATTAATCTTCTTGATTGAAAATTTAACTATTTGTTTGAAAATTAATGTATTTTGTTAAAAATTCTCGTTTTTGGCAGAAAATAAATTATTTGGTTAGAAAAGGCTCTTTTGGTTGAAAATTAATCTGGTTTAGTTGAGGATTCAAGTATTTTGTTAAAAATTCATATTTTTTGTTAAATTCAATTGTCTGATTTAAAAGTAAAATATTTTGTTGGTTCAAATACGAGCTATTTTTTGTTGAAAATTCAATTTGTTAGTTGAACGACTTTCTTCAAAATTTATTTATTTTTTGTTACTGATTCGTAATTTTAGTTGAAAATTCGTATTTTTATTTATAAATTCATCTCTTTGGTTGAAAATTAAACTACTTTGTTGAAAATTCATTTTTTGGTTTACAATTAATTTTTTTAAATGAAAATTGAACTATTTGGTTGAAAATTAACTTTTTTTGGTGAAAAATCAAATTTTTTGTAGAAAATTCGTCTTTTTGGCTTGAAAATTCAAGAATTTGGTCAAAAATTCAAATATTTGGTAGAAAATTCAAATATTTGGTAGAAAATTGATGAAATTGATTGAAAATTCAACTATTCGTTAAAATAACATGAAAAATTACTTTTTTTGATTAAAAAATAATAAATAATTAGTGTCCCATCTAACCCCAGTGCCGAGGCAATGCGGACAAAAGCACTCCTTTTTAATTTGTATTTTTTATTCTTAATTAATTCTTTTACCACATTTAATTATTTACGAAATTGAAACAAAGGTTTACAATATTTAAATAACAATTTACATTGTAGTATTTCAAAGCAGCGAGTATTTTAATGAAAAAAACTGTCCCATTTCGCCCCGGTCTCCCCTAAATGTCTATAAGGTTAAACGTAGAAATTTTTTGAATTGTTTAAACATTTAACCGGTTAATGAAACAAAGAATGAGTCAGTGAAAGGGGAATTGTAGAAGAATCTTTTTCTGTTTAAAAATATAAAAAAATTTCATCTCAGTTTTGATTGTCTCGCGTCGTAAACTTAATGATAATGGTGATATTATCTCGATAAACGCTTGAGATTCATATCCTAATTTTTTATTATAATCACTTAATCGATTAGGACGAGCCGAATTTCTTCTTACAAGGACTCGAAGTTCTTTGGGAGTATTTTTGACCTTTGAAGTAGTCCTCTTCTGGTTTGTCGCATCTACGTTTTGGAAACTGGGATCTCTACATCTGCTAGTAGGTATTTTTTTTTACCTGTTCCCCGTACAAATTTGGCTTTAGTTTTTTGGGAAATATTGGAAAAGGGCTTTTCTGTTTTTGTCGCTAATGTGAATCCAAATTAGGGGACATGCATTATGGAAAAATAAAGGCTTTGTGCATAAAATCCATGCAAAAAAATAGCAAAAATATAATTTAAAAGCGCCATGGGTTTTTATTTATTAATAATTTATTTATAATAATCGTTGGGGGATTCTATTCTATTCTTTTCCCCAATAATAAATTTCTTTGAGAATTTTGATGTTTGTTGTTGGCTTTAGAAATTTATAATTGAATGTAATATTCTATGGTATCGCAGTTGAAAAATTATATACAATTTTATTATAATTATTTAAATTATACAGATCAGATTCATTACCTGAAAACCCTGGCAAAGCAGAAATTGTCAGGGAATTTTTATATACCTTGAAAAACCTGGAAATGTCAGGGAATTTTTTTTGCAAGCGTGCTCAATATTTTTTTTAATTGCTTTGTAAAATTGAATAACAATTATTCTTCATTTTTAAAGTAGCTTTATATTACTGAATTTAATTATTTTGTTGAAAATTCGTTTTTTTAGACTGAAATTAATTTTTTTAACTGAAAATTTAAATATGCCAATTTAATATTCCATCGCATTAATGAAAAATTAATCTCTTTGGTTGAATATAAATTTTTTAAACTAAAAATTCGTCTTTTTTGGTAGAAAGTACTCATCTTGGTTGAAAATTCAACTTTTTGGTTAAAAATTCAATTATTCTACTTACAGATTCATCATTTTAGTGGAAAATGTATCTTTTTGTTTTAAAATTCAACTATTGCAGTTGAAGATTCATAATTTTAGTTGAAAATTCATCACTTTGTTTGAAAATGTAATTATCTTTTGGAAAATTAGTTATTTGTTTAAAAATTATTATTTTTTGAAGTTAAAATGTAACTATTCCAATTAAATATTCAATTATTTTTGTTCAAAATTCATCTCTTTGGTTGAACATTATTTTTTTAACTCAAAATTTAACTATTGAATTTCTGGTTGAAAAATTATCATTTTTAGTTGAAAATTCAACTATTTGTTTGAAAATTTGTTTTTCTGGTTCTAAAATTCATCTCTTTTGGTACAAATTTTTTTTTTGTAGAAAATTATTATTTTTTTTAACTGAAAATTTAACTATTCAATTTTTGGTTGACAAATTTGAAAATTCATGTATTTTGATGAAATTTTGCCTTTTTTTATAGAAACTAATCTTCATGGTTGAAAATTCATATTTTTCATTGAAATCTCAACTATTACTGTTAAAGATTCACAATTTTACTTGAAAATTAATCTTTTTAGTAGATAATTCAACTGTTTCGCTAAAAATTTGTGTATTTTGTTGAAAAATCGTATTTTTTTGCAGAAAATTAATCTTCTTCTTTGAAAACTAATATTTTTATTTGAAAATTCATCTTTTTGGTTGAAAATTCAACTATTTCAGTTAAATAGTTGTCATTTTAGTTGAAAATTGTTATTTTTTAAACTGAAAGTTTAACTTCCATTTTGGCTGAAAATTGATCCCTTTTAGTTCAAAATACAACTATTTGATTAAAAATTTGTCTTTTTTTTTTAATTGAACTATTTCGCTAAAATTTCACGTATTTTGTTGAAAAATCTTATTTTTTTGTAGAAACTTAATCTTCTTTTCTGAAAATTAATCTACTTATTCGAAAATTTCTCTTTTTGGGTGAAAATTTATCTATTCCAGTTGAAGATTCATCATTAAAGTTGAAAATTCATCACTTTTGTTACAAATGTAATTATCTTTTGGAAAATTCTTTTGTTTTGTTTAAAAATTATTTTTTTGAATTACAATGTAACTATTCCAATTGAATATTCAATAATTTTCGTTGAAAATTCATCTCTTAGGTTGAACATTAATTGTTTTAACTATTCAATTTTTGGATGAAAAAATTATCTTCTTTAGTTGAAAATTCAACTATTTGTTTGAAAATTAATTTTTTTAGAAAATAAATCTTCTTCGTTGAAAATTCGTTTTTTTTTTGGTTCTAAAATTCATCTCTTTTGGTATAAATTTCAAATTTTATGGTTGAAATTCTACTCAAATATTCAACTATTCCAGTTGAAGATTCATCATTAAAGTTGAAAATTCACCACTTTGTTTAAAAAATGTACCTTTTTTTTGGAAAATTAGTTTTTTTTTGTAGAAAATTATTATTTTGTAACTAAAAATGTAACTATTCCAATTAAATATTCCATCATTTTAGTTGAAAATTCACCACTTTGTTTAAAAAGTGTACTTATTTTTTGGAAAATTAGTTTTTTTGTAGAAAATTATTATTTTTTAAACTGAAAATGTAACTATTCCAATTAAATATTCAATCATTTTAGTTAAAAATTATTTTCTTTGGATTAACATTAATTTTTTTAACTGAAAATTTAACTATTCAATTTTTGGTTGACAATTTATTTTTTTTAGCTAAAAATTAATGTATTTCTATGAAATATCGCCTTTTTTTATAGAAACTAATCTTCATGGTTGAAAATTCATATTTTTCATTGAAATCTCAACTATTTCTGTTAAAGATTCATAATTTTAGTTGAAAATTAATCTTTTTAGTAGATAATTCAACTGTTTCGCTAAAACTTTATGTATTTTGTTGAAAAAATATATTTTTTTGCTGAAAATTAATCTTCTTGTTTGAGAAATAATCTATTTTTAAAATTCAACTATCCCAGTTGAATTAAAAATTTGTCTTTTTTTTGAAAATTTAACTATTCCGCTGAAATTCACGTATTTTGTTGAAAAATCGTATTTTTTGTAGAAATTTCGTCTTTTTGGTTAAAAAGTAAAGGGTTTGTTTGAAAATTTATTATTTTTTTAGTTGAAAATGTATGTATTTTGTTGAAAAAGCGTCTTTTTTGGTCGAAAGTTAATCTTCTTTTTTAAAATTTCTTTCTTTTTTAATAAAAAATCAACTATTTTTAGCTCAAAATTCAACTATTTGTTTAAAAATGGTCTTTTTTTGATTTTAAATTCATGTATTTTGTTGAAAAATCGTCTTTTTTGGTAGAAAATTAATCTTCTTGTTTAAAATTTTTTTTTTTTTATTAAAAAATTCAACTATTCCAGTTAAAGATTCATTATTTTAGTTGAAAATTGATTATTACGGTTGAAAATTAATTTTTTAAACTGAAAATTGAAGTATTCCATTTTTGGTTGAAAACTTATCTTTTTTAGTTAAAAATTCATGTATTTCGTTGAAAAATCGTCTTTTTTGGTAGGAAATTAATCATCTTGTTTGAGAATTCTTTTTTTTTATTACAAAATTCAACTATTCCAGTTAAAGATTCATTATTTTAGTTGAAAATTGATAAGTTTGTTGAAAATTAATTTTTTAAACGAAAATTAATCTTCGAGTTTAAAATTTCTTTCTTTTTTAATAAAAAATCAACTATTCCAGTTAAAGATTCATCATTTGATTTAAAAATTCATCAGTTTGGTTGAAAATTAATTTTTTAAACTGAAAATTGAACTATTCCATTTTTGATTGTAAATTGATCTTTTTTAGCTCTCAATTCAACTACATCTTAAAAATGGTCTTTTTTAGTTTTAAATTCATGTATTTTGTTGAAAAATCGTCTTTTTTGATAGGAAATTAATCTTGTTTAAAAATTCTTTTTTTGTTATTAAAAAATTCAACTATTCCAGTTAAATATTAATTATTTTAGTTGAAAATTGATTAGTTTGGTTGAAAATTGATCTTTTTTTAGTTAAAAATTCCTGTATTTTGTTGAAAAATATAATATAATAATATATAATATATATATATATATATAATAATAATATAATATAATTTTGCAACTGTGATATTTACCAAAGAAAATAGCATTTTTAATTGTAATTTGCGTCCCTAGAAAAAATATAAACATTATAAATAATTTATTTGCAAGAATTGGCTGAGGTCAAGGTACGGGTGGAGTAAATTTTTTTTAATTAATCGTATCTTTTGAGTTTAGGAAGACAAAATTTGTAAGTTTGTATCCGCAAAAATGAAAAAAAAAAAACATTTTGAAATCGGTTAAGGTAGTTCTGCCAAAAATCACGTTTCTGGGGAAAAATATTCTATTATTTTAAGAATTAAAATATATTTTATGAAAGAAAAAAACATTTAAGAAAAAATTTCATTGCAAAAAACATTGTTAAAATAATTTTTTTTTGTTATTTTTCAAAACTTTTCAGTAAAAATGTTTTTTATTTAAAATTACATTATTAGTAATATTATTTAGATGATCAAAACCATAGAAAAACTATATTTTTAGACGTCTGGATTTTGGTTCGGTTTTTAGATATATTTTTTTTTTAAATCAATATTAGTTTAAAAATTATTGAAAATTTGTTGTATCAACTTTTTTTGGCAGTGAATATAAACAAATCTAACAATTCAGAAAAATTTCAAATTGATAAAAAGCGATAGTAGAAAAATGCAATTGGAAAAACATTGATAAAATCAATTTTATTTTGTAAGTTTTAAAATTTGTTCATTAAAAATAATGCTTTCATTTGAAATGACATTATGAGTAATATTATTTAGATTCTTAAAATCATAGAGAAACTATATTTTTAGATGTCTGATTTTTGGTTCGGGTTTTAGATTACAAAACTAAACAAATTTCATATTAGTTAAAAAATTATGGCAAATTTTTTGTATCTAAATTTTTTGCTAGTGAAAACTATATTTTTTGTAATGAAAAAATTCAAAATTTTTCAAAAATTGATAAGAAGCGATAGTAAAAAAAACTCAATTGCAAAAAACATTGTTAAAATAATTTTTGTTTGGGTTTAAACATTTTTTTATTAAAAATAGTGTTTTTTTATTTGAAATTAAATCATTAGTAATATTACTTTGATTCTTAAAATCATAGAAAAACTATTTCTTTTAGGCGCTTGATTTTTGGTCCGGTTTTTCGATTTAAAAATTCAAAAAATTTCCTATTAGTTCAAAAATTATGGCAAATTATGGCTATTATTTTGTTTTCATGCAAAAAATGTCGTGGTGTTTAAAGCATTCCAAAATCGTCAATTTCACCTTGTTGGATTTTGAAAATTTTCTTCATGGTATTTAAAGCAATCCAAAATAAAAAAAAGGTAAAATTTACAATTTTGGTAAGCTTTAAAAATCACGATAATTTTTTTTTCATAAAAGCCAAAAGCTGCTTTTTTATTCAATCTAAAGAAATTCCAGGTTCGACATATTCATTTTTTTTCCAAAAAGCATTTAACTCAATCTAAAAAAAATGTTTTTTATACATTTAAAAAAAATTCTAAATTGAACAAGAATTTTTTTTATAAATTCCTAATTTTTCTTTCAAAACTATACGTACAGAGAATTTGCATTAATTTCTTAACTAATAGGACATTTTTGTTGAATTTTAAGAAATTTGAATTTTAAAATCCAAAAACGAAACAGAAGATATTAATCGATTTCAATTTTTTTTTTAATTTTTCGGATTCCTACCACCAAATTTTTTCCCTCAGCTCAAAGACTTCGAATAATTTGAGTATAGTTAATTAACATCGCATCATTAAAAAAAAAAAAATTAGAAGCGGTAAGAAAAAATGAAAAAAAAAAGAAAATTGTTTAAATAAAAGATTTTTGTACGTTTCAATATTTTTAATGGAAAATAATATTTTTTCTGTTCAACAAAACAATCAATAATAATATTGCAATTCTTGAAAGTATCATTATTTTTTCGTGCTCATAATACTTCAAATTTCAATGCTATTAAATTAAAAATATGTATTAAAAAATAATAATTGTGTATACCTTCCGTTAGGAAGTATTTTATTTCGAATTTATAATCATCATAATTTAAGGCAATTTAATTTTAAATTAAAATTATGGTATAGCTTAACATTCCTTTTAATCCACTAATTCCCAAGAAATCTGGTACATACTGGATAATGCTAATATTTTCATAATAATTATTCAACTACAAAATTCTTGGAAATTAAAAAAAAATTGAATGTGGGACATTAAAGAATTTAAATTTTGATTGATTCTAAATTTAATTAATGAAATGTGTCTTATCCAAATTTGATCGTTGGATTCTTCTTTTTTTTTTAATTTCCAAGAATTTCTTAGTAAAATTTGAATGTTGAGTCTAAAAGGAGAATTATATTTTTGATTTATTCTGAATTCAGGCCTCGAACTCACCACACTATTGATACTATTTAACACTTTTTCTGAACGATGACACTATTTTGCTAGTATTTCGAAAAAATGACACCAAAGACGGTATTTTCTTACAATATTACCCTATTTCTTTACTTTTCCTTAAAAAATATTTTTAATTTTTCCGCAAAATAGTTGAATTTTCTACTAAATTGTTGAATTTTCAAGGCAAAAGACAGTTGAATATGAAAAAAGATGAATTTTCAACAGAACACTTGAATCCTCAACTAAGACAGATCAATTTTCAACCATACAGTTGAATTTTTAAACAAAAAATTGATTTTCTGCCAAAAAGATGAATTGTTAATAAAATGTATATATTTTCTACCAAATAGTTACATTTTAAACCAAAAGGATTAATTTTTGATCAAAAAGATGATTTTTGAAAGAAAATACATGAATTTTCAACAAAATAGTAGTATTTTGAAGTAAAAAAGATCAGTTTTCTACCAAAAATCGAATAGTTAAATTTCCAGTTAATATAAATTGATTTTTAATGAAACGAAAAGGAATTTTCTAAAAGACTGATAAATTTTCGTGTCAAAGAAACGAATTCTCTAGAAAAAAGTTTCATTTTCAACCTGGAAACACTAATTTTCAACAAAAAATATAATAGTTGATATTTAAACCAAAAACGATTTTAATTTAAAATAAAAAACAGTTGAGTGTAACCAAAAAAGACGAATTTTCAACAAAATATTTGAATCCTTAACTAAAAGAGAATAATTTTTAACCATACAGTCGCATTTTTGACCACAGAAATTCATTTTCAACCAAAAAACATAAATTTTTAACCAAAAATGGTGTAGTTACATTTTTGTCGAGAGGGATTATTTAGAAAAATTTTTTTTTTTTACAAAACAGTTTAATTTTGTACCAAATACTTGAATTTTATACCAACTTGTAGAATTTCCTATAAAAATGTTAAATTTTCGACCTAAGAATATGAATTTTCAACAAAAAAGTTCTTTTACAACCAATTAGTTGAATTTTCAACAAAAAAGTTCTTTTACAACCAATTAGTTGAATTTTCAACAAAACAGTTCAATCTTCAGTTAAAAAAAATAATTTTTAATCAATGAAAAACCGAATTTTCAACTAAAATGATGAATCTTTATCCAAGAAAATGAACTTTTAGGAATGTAATTCAACTTTCAACCAAGGAGTTGAAATTTCAATCCAGAAAGATGAATTTAAAAAGAAAAATGTAATAGTTGATATTTCAACAAAAAAGATTTTTATTTAAAATATAAAAAAGTTGGATTTAACCAACAAAAACGAATTTTTAACAAAATACTTGAATTCTCAATTAGAAAAAATTAATTGTTAACCAAAACATTGTATTTTAAACTAAAAAAATTGATTTTCTACAAAAAAAAGACAAATTTTCAACAATGTAATTCAATTTCCAACCAAATTGTTTAATTTTCGAAAATACGAAAATACGAATTTTCTACAAAAAAATTAAATTTTCAGTACGAACATGTGAATTTTCAACAAAAAAGTTAATTTTCAACCAAAACAGATTAATTTTTAGCCAAACAGTTGCATTTTTATCCAAAGAAGATGAAATTTCTAAGAAAGAGATATATTTTCAAACCAAAAAGATGAATGTTCAATAAAATAGTTGAATTTTCACTAAAAAAAATTTGTTAGTTAAGAAAGAAACAATATTTCAATAAAATTGTTGGTTTATCAAGCCAAAAAGAGGAATTTTCAACTAAAAAAGATTAATTTTCAACAAAATAATTGAATTTTTAACTAAAAAATATCAGTTTTCAACTAAAAATGGAATAGTTAAATTTGCTGTTAAAAAAATTAACTATAATGATGAATCTTCAACTGGAATATTTTTCCAAGTAATTTTATTTTCAACCAAAAAGATAAATTTTCAACTAAAAATATGAATATTTAACTGGAATACTCAAACTGCCAACCAAAAAGAGAAATTTTCAATTAAAGATTTGATCTTAAGCCAGCAAAATAATTTTCAACGAACAAGATTCATTTTTTACTAAAAAGATGAATTCTTAACAAAATGCATACATTTTCAACCAAATAGTTGAATTTTCTACAAAGAAGATTAATTCTCTACCAAAAAAGACGAATTTTCAACAAAATACTTGAATCCTCAACTAAAAGAGAATAATTTTTAACCATACAGTCGCATTTTTGACCACAGAAATTCATTTTCTACCAAAAAAGAAAATTTTTAACAAAATACACATATTTTCTACCAAATAGTTGAATATTTTTTCAGTAATTTTTTTTTAATACATAGTTGAATTATTAAACAAAAAAAGATCAATTTTTAACCAAAAATGGTGTCGTTACATTTTTATCAAGAAGGATTAATTAAAAAAAAGAATTTTCTACAAAACAAGTTTAATTTTGTACCAAATACTTGAATTTTATACCAAATTGTGGAATTTTCTATAAAAAAGTTAAATTTTCGACCCAAAAATATGAATTTTCAACACAAAAGTTCTTTTACAACCAATCAGTTGAATTTTCAACAAAACAGTTCAATCTTCAGTTTAAAAAAATAATTTTTAATTAATGAAAAATCGAATTTTCAACTAAAATGATACATTTTCCAACCAAAAATATGAATGTTCATTAAAATAGTGGAATTTTCATTTTTTTTAAATGTGTTTAGTTACGAAAGAAACAAAATTTCAATCAAATTGTTGATTTATCAAGCCAAAAAGAAGAATTTTCAACAAAACAGTTGAATTCACAACCAAAAAGTCTGAATTTTTACAAAAATTGTTGAATTTTCAACAAAATAATTCAATTTTGAACCAAAAAAAAAAAATTTTTAATAAAAAAGATAAATTCTGAAACGAAAAATTTAATAGTAGACTTTTAAACCGAGAAGAATGAATTTTCAACCAAAAATAGTTGGATTTTCTTATTGGGTTCTATTAATTCATCTCGCATTTAAGTGGAAAAATGAGACAAAGGTCTCCAATAAATAAACAGGAATTTAGATAATTGATAGACTAAAGAATAACATTTTAAATAAACATTGCAGCTCATTTTTAATGATTGGAAAATTTTATGACAGTATTTATTAAAATTTGTGACACTATTTACACTATTTTTTATCTCTAAAGTGAGTCCGAGGCATATGAATTTAATTTCTTAAATTGTAATAATATCAGTGGACTCTAATAATTTTGTACAAGAAGTAATTTGATTATGGAATTTGTAAAAAATTATTAGAGTGGATTAAAACCATTTTAGTACGATAAAATTAGCATTATCCAGTGTGTACTAGTACCCCCTATTAGTGTTCCGAAGAGTTTAAGTGCTCGGAGAAATTCTCACGAGCATGAGAATATGCTCGAGAATATGCTCGACCTTTATGTGCTTTGAGAATTTAATGAGAATTTATGAGCATTTTGAATTAGGATTTAAAAAATCGTATTTTCTATCTTTATTAATAATAATTACATTGTTTAAATTTCGCGGGAAAATGCATCGCTTCAAATTGGAAAGAGCGCTAAATTTAAATGATAAATGAAGTCAAAGTAATAGAAAACATATTATTCGCATTAAATTCTTCTAGGTATAAAACCTAGAAGACTAATAATGTTAATGCAAAATAAATTTTGTTTCTAAATATATTTAAAACACATTTTAGCTGTGTTTTCAAGTCAAAAAGATAAATTTTCATCTAAAGAAATGAATTTCTAACTAAAATGATGAATCTTCAACCAAAAATATGAATTTTTAAACAGTTAGTTGAATTTTTAACTCAAAAGATTAATTTTCTAACAAAAAAAATTCATTTGCAACAAATTGCATGAATTTCCATCTATAAAACTCAATTTTAAACCAAAATTAGAATATTTAAAATGTCAGAAAAATAAATATTCAACAAACAAAGAAACCAATTTTCAACAAAATATATTTTTTTCGTAAAAAAATGATTTTTTAACAAAAAATAGAAGAAATAAATTTTTAGTTAAGACAATCAATTTTCAACGAAACAAATGAATTTTCAATAAAATAATTCAATTTTAAACTAAAAAAGATCAATTTACAAACCAAAAATATAATATTTCAATTTGCAGTCAGAAAAGTAAATTAAAAAAAAACTAGTTTTCAGCAAAATTAATTTATTTTAAACTAAAAATATAAATTTTCAAGCGAAAATGGAATATTTATATCTTCAGTAAAAAAATTAATTTTCAACTAAAAAGGAATCGAATTTTCAACTGAAGAAATTAATTTTTAATCACAATGATGTATTTTCAACCAAAAATATGAAATTTTGACCAAATAGTGGATTTTTCTATCCAACAGATCAATTTTCTATCCACAAAAAAACGAATTTTCAACTAAATCGTTCGTTTTTTTTTTCAATGAGAGAAATGAATTCTTAACAAAAAATAGAATAGTTAAATTTTTTACTAAACAGATAATTTTCTAATGAAAAAGATTACATTTCTATCAAAAAAGGTAAATTTTCCACAAAAACTTGAATATTTAAAGTGAATTTTTCAATTAAAAAAAATTAATTTTCAACCGATTACATAAATTTTAAACTAAAAAGATAAATTTTCCACCAAACATAAAGTAGGATCATTTTCAGTTAGTAAGATAAATTTTCAACCAGAAAAATAACGAATTTGCAACAAAACAGTTAAATTTTCAACTAAAGAAAGGAATTTTTAACCAAAAAGATGAGTTTTGAAACAAGAAGATGAGTTTTTAAACAAGAAGATTAATTTTCGAATAAAAAGATTAATTTTCTACCAAAAAATACAATCTTTCAACAAAATACATGGATTTTTAACGAAATAGTTGACTTTCTAATTAAAGAAGAAAAATTTTCAACCAAATAGTTGAAATTTGAAAAAAAAAATTAAATAATTTTCAACCAAAAAGATGAAATTTCATCTAATTAGAGTACTCTTTTACCAAAAAAAAGACGAATTTTCAATAAATGGTTAAATTTTTACAAAAAGCAGATAAATTTTCAACTAAAATTAAAATAATTAAATTTTCAGTAAGAAAATTAATTTTCAATAAAATTAAAGTAAATTCTTAACGAAATAGCATAATTTTCAATCGAGAAGATTAAATTTCTATCAAAAAATATAAATTTTCGACAAAAAATAGAACAGTTACATTTTAAACCAAATAGTTGAATTTTGAACTAAAAAAAGAATAATAATTTTCAACCGAAAATGGAATAGTAACATTTTTAGTTAACAAAATTAATTTTAAAACAAACATAAGAGTTTTTAACTTAAAAAATGAATCTTCAACTGAAATAGTTGAATTTTAAACCAGAAAGATGATTTTTTAACCAAAATGATGAATACTTAACTGAACCACTTGAATTTTCAATCAAAAAGATGAATTTTTAAACAAGAAGATGAGTTTTTAAACAAGAAGATTAATTTTCAAAAAAAAGATTAATTTTATATAGAAAAAAATACAATTTTTCAACAAAATACATGGATTTTTAACGAAACAGTTGACTTTTTAATTAAAGAAGACAAACCAAATAGTTGAAATTTAAACTAAAAAAAAAATAATAATTTTCAACCAAAAAGATGAAATTTCATCTAATGAGAGTACTCTTTTACCAAAAAGACGAATTTTCAACAAATGTTAAAAATTTTACACAAAGCAGATAAATTTTCAACTAAAAATAAAATAGTTAAATTTTCAGTAAGAAAATTAATTTTCAAGAAAATTAAAGTAAATTCTTAAAGAAATAGCATAATTTTCAACCTAGAAGATTAAATTTCTATCAAAAAAGATAAATTTTCGATAAAAAATAGAACAGTTACATTTCCAGTTTAGAAAATTAATTCTAAATAAGAAAAAACGCATTTTCAATTAAAAAGATCAATTTTCAACCAATAAGATGCATTTTCTGCCAAAATAGATGAATTTTTAACAAAGTACATGAATTTTCAACCAAATATTTGAAATTTTAAAGGAATTTCCAACCAAAAAGACGAATTAGTCACCAAGAAGATTAAATATTCTCCCAGAAAATTCGAATTTTCAATCAAATACAGGAAATTTAAACCAAATATTTGAATTTTCAAGTTAAGAAGATAAATTTTGAACCAAACATGTACGAGTGAAGCTTTCAGTTAAAACAATTAATTTTCATCCAGAAAACATAATTTTCAGCAAAATAATTAAATTTCTAACAAAAGAAAGTGTTTTAAACTAAAATGATGTATCATCAACCAAATAAATGTTTTTTTAACAAAGTAGTTCCACTTTCAACTAAGCAGTTGAATTTTCAACCCAAAAATATGAATTAAAAATAAATTTCAACCCAAGAAAGGCGAGTTTTCAACCAAGTAAATGAATTTGTAACTAAAAAAGATAAATTTTTAACCAAAAATGAAATAGTTAGATTTTGAGCTAAAAAAATGCATTTTAAACAACTTATTTAAATTTTCAACCAAGGAAATAAAATTTTAACTAAAATGATGAATCTTCAACCAAAAAAAATTATTTTTAAGCAAATAGTTGAAATTTGAACCCAAAAAAATGAATTTTCTAAGATAAGACCAATTTTTAACAAGATGAGTAAATTTTCAACTAAGAAAGATAAATTTTTAACCAGAAATAGAATAGTTAAATTTTCAGTTAGAAAAGTAAATTTTCAACCGATAAAAAACGAATTTTCAACAAAATAGTTAAATTTTCAACCAAAGAAATTAATTTTTAACCAAAGAAATGAATTTTTAACCAAAAATAGATTAGTTAGATTTTCCGCAAAACAATAAATTCTCAACGAATTTTAACTAAAATGATGAATCTTCAACCAAAAAAATTATTTTTAACCAAATAGTTGAAATTTCAACCCAAAAAAATAAATTTCCTACCAAAAAGACCAATTTTTAACAAGATAAGGAAATTTTCAACTAAGAAAGATAAATTTTTAACCATACATAGAATAGTTCAATTTTCAGTTAGAAAAATAAATTTTCAACCGAAAAAAAAGAATTTTCAACAAAATAGTTAAATTTTCAACCAAAGAAATGAATTTTTAACCAAAAATAGATTAGTTAGATTTTCAGTAAAACAATAAATTCTCAACGAAATAGTTAAATTTTCAATCAGGAAGATTAATTTTCTAAAAAAAATATACATTTTTAACGAAAAGTGGAATAGTTCAATTTTCTGACTGACAAATTTTTTAACTAAAATTATGTATCATCAACGAAAAGAAAAATGAATTTTTGACCGAATATTTGAATTTTTTAACCCAAAGATTAATGTTCTATCAAAAAAGATCAATTTTCAAAAAAAAACACAGGAATTTTAAACTGAAAAAGATAAATTTTCGTCAAAAACGGAATACTTAAATTTTCAGTGAAAAAAAATTTATTTTCAACAAAAAAAACAACAAATTTTTAACAAAATAGTTAAATTTTTGACTAAACAAGTGAATTTTCAGAAATTATCAAAAAAAAAAAAAACAATTTTCGACGAAAAATGGAACAGTTACATTTCCAGTTTAAAAAGTTAATTCTAAATAAGAAAAAACTAATTTTCAACCAAAAGATGAATTTTCTACCAAAATAGATGAATCTTCAACTTAAGAAAATAAATTTTGAACCAAACACGTACGAGTAATTAAAACAATTAATTTTTATCTAGAAAACATAATTTTCAACAAAATAATTAAATTTTGAACAAAAGAAAGGTTTTTCAACTACAAGGATGAATCATCAACCAAATAAATGAATTTTTAACAAAGTAGTTACACGTCTAGCTAAGTAGTTGAATTTTCTACCAAAAAAGATAAATACTCAACGAAAAACGTGATATATTTCAACCACAAAAAGGATTTTTTTTATACCAAAAATAGTTGAATTCAACCAAAAAAGATGAATTTTCTACAAATTGGTTTGAATCCTCAAGCAAAACAGATTAATTTTCAACCAAATAGTTGCCATTTTTAACCATAATAATAAAATTAACTTCAACTTTAACCAAAGAAATTAATTTTTAACCAAAAAGATGAAATTTCAACTAATGTGAGTACTCTTTTACCAAAAAATACGGATTTTTGACAAATAGTTCAATTTTCACCGAAAACGGATACCTTTTCAACTAGAAATAGAACAGTTAAATTTTCAGTACAAAAATTAATTTTAAATAAAATTAAAGTAAATTTGCAAAGAAATAGTATAATTTTCAACCAAGAAGATTAAATTTATATAAAAAAAGATAAATTTTCGACAAAAAATGAAAAAAATGGTTACATTTCCAGTTAAAAAAATTAATTCTAAATAAGAAAAAAAAATAATTTTCAATCAGTAAGATGAATTTTCTACCAAAATAGATGAATTTTTAATAAAGTACATGAATTTTCAATCAAATATTCGAATTTTTAAAGGAATTTCAACCACAAAAAGGATTTTAATTGTATACCAAAAATAGTTGAATTCAACCAAAAAATATGATTTTTCCACAAAATTGTTTGAATCCTCAAGCAAAACAGATTAATTTTCAACCAAATATTTGCGATTTTCAATCATAATAATAAAATTAATTTCAACTTTAACTTATCGAAATTCCCTGACTTTCTGGAATTACCTGACCTGTAACTCTGTATTTAATAAAAACGTATATGTTTATTTCACTAGAATGTTTTTGTAAAAATGTATGTATTAATTATGATATATATTTGTTTAAACAAATGCTTTAAATTCTCTTAAATGCTCTATAAATGCTCTGATCTTAAAAGATGAGCATATTCTCGAGAGCATTTGCTCAAGATAAATTCTTGGGCATTTCAGAAATCTACCCCCTATAGAGATTTACAAAGATAAGAAGAAATTAAGACTTTTGGAAGGCACAAAGACGAAATCATGCGAAATTTGAGAGAAAAAATGAAAAAAGTTGGCGTGCAAGCTGTGTACTGGAAAAACTGGCAAAACTGGCAAAATAGAAACAGTATTCACCACCACCGTAGAGGGCAGAACGCGTGCAGACGTCACCAGCCGGTGACAACTGACGAGGCTACTTGGCTTTCATATGAGATTTTTGTTGTTTGAATTGATCGTTACCCCAGATGAGATGATTCAACGTCTCTCCGGTGAAGTAGAGAATTACTGTAAACACAAGTAGTACTAAAAGAAAGGCTATCCTTAAGGGTAGAGTCAGCACCTCCATCACAGGGTAGACCCACATTCCACTCTTCAGGTAGATTACGTGCA
Source organism: Andricus curvator (assembly GCA_932195095.1). Classification (NCBI taxonomy): domain Eukaryota; kingdom Metazoa; phylum Arthropoda; class Insecta; order Hymenoptera; family Cynipidae; genus Andricus; species Andricus curvator. The sequence continues at coordinate 31,024 of CAKNYM010046771.1, read as the reverse complement.
TCCTGTAAATTAATAAAAAAAACAATGTTAATTATCTATTATTATAAAGTCAGGGTGGCGACTTGACCGGGAATTTAATCAGGGTGGCGATTCGGCGGACGATTTCAAATTCCCGGTCATTTTCCGGTTTTTCCCGGTCAAGTTCTTCAATTTTCCCGGTCAACTAAAAATAACATATTCATATTTCCCGCAAAACGCAAACATTTATTTTAATTCATGACGTTCATTCTGAATACCTTTTTTTCTGAAAAAAGATATTCTCCTTTCGCTCCGCTGGGAATCGAACCACAGAACTACTGATTTTCGGCCAAGTGATTTCCCATTAAGTTACTAGAGAGATCGAGAGAAGAAACTTTTTTCAGAAATACACACATTATTTTGCTAGATGGTACAAATAAAATTTTTCAAGGAATCTGTATTATCATTAGAGAATAAGAGAAAATATTTAATGTCTTCTCAGACTAGATGGAGCTATGAAAGAAAAATTATTGTAAATCATTTTTTTCTGAAAAAAGATCTCCTTTCGATCCGCTGGGAATCGAACCACAGAACTACTGATTTTCGGTCAGGTGCTTTCCCATTAAGCTACTAGAGAGATCGAGAGAAGAAACTTTTTTCAGAAATAAACGCATTTTTTGCAATGTTTATCTGAAAAGACGTTAAATATTTTCTGTTATTTTCTAATGATAATACAGATTCCTTGAAAAATTTGATTTGTACCATCTAGCAAAATAACGCGTATATTTCTGAAAAAAGTTTCTTCTCTCGATCTCTGTAGTAGCCTAATGCGAAAGCACCTTACCGGAAATCAGTAGTTCTGTGGTTCGATTCCCAGCGGAGCGAAAGGAGAAGATCTTTCTTTTTAAAAAATTATTTAAAATAATTTTTCTTTCATAGCTCCATCTAGTCTGAAAAGACGTTAAATATTTTATGTTATTCTCTAATGATAATACAGATTCCTTGAAAAGTTCATTCTAAACATCCTTTAACACAAAAACAGAGAATAACAGGGAATAAAATACTTAAATTTTCTACTAAAAAATGTCCATTTTTTACAAAAAATAGAAGAATTAAATTTTTAGTTAAGACAATCAATTTTCAACCAAATAAATGAATTCTCAATAAAATAATTCAATTTTAAACTAAAAATTATCAATTTACAAACCAAAAATATAATATTTCAATTTGCAGTCAGAAAAGTAAATTTAAAAAAACGAGTTTTCAGCAACATTAATTTATTTTAAACTAAAAATATAAAATTTCAAGCGGAAATGGAATATTTATATCTTCAGTAAAAAAATTAATTTTCAACTAAAAAGGAAACGAATTTTTCACTAAAGAAATAAAATTTTAATCAAAATGATGTATTTTCAACAAAAAAGATGAAATTTTTACCAAATAGTGGATTTTTCTATCCAAAAGATGAATTTTCCATCCACAAAAAAAAAGAATGTTCAGTTAGTAAGATAAATTTTCAACAACAAAAATAACGAATTTTCAACAAAACAGTTAAATTTTCAACTAAAGAAAGGAATTTTTAACCAAAAAGATGAATTTTTAAACAAGAAGATGAGTTTTTAAACAAGAAGATTAATTTTCAAATAAAAAGATTAATTTTCTACCAAAAAATACAATTTTTCAACAAAATACATGAACTTTTAACGAAATAGTTGACTTTTTAATTAAAGAAGATAAATTTTAAACCAAATAGTTGAATTTTGACCTTAAAAAAAAAATAATTTTCAACCGAAAATGAAATAGTAATATTTTTAGCTAAAAAATTAATTTCGAACCAAACATAAGAGTTTTCAACTTAAACAATGAATCTTCAACTGAAATAGTTGAATTTTAAATCAGAAAGATGATTTTTTTAACCAAAATGATGAATACTTAACTGGACCACTTGAATTTTTAACCAAAAAGATGAATTTTTGAACAAGAAGATGAATTTTTAAACAACAAGATTAATTTTCAAACAAAAATATTAATTTTCTACCAAAAAATACAATTTTTCAACAAAATACATGGCTTTTTAACGAAATAGTTGACTTTTTAATTAAAGAAGACAAATTTTAAACCAAATAGTTGAATTTAGAACTAAAAATAAAAAAAAATTTTCAACCGAAAATGGAATAGTAACATTTTTAGTTTAAAAAATTAATTTTAAACCAAACATAAGAGTTTTCAACTTAAACCATTAATCTTCAACTTAAATAGTTGAATTTCAAACCAGAAAGATCATCTTTTAACCAAAATGATGAATTTTTAAACAAGAAGATGAATTTTTAAACAAGAAGATTAATTTTCAAATAAAAATATTAATTTTCTACCAAAAAATACCATTTTTCAACAAAATACAGAAATTTTTAACGAAGTAGTTGACTTTTTAATTAAAGAAGACAAATTTTCAACCAAATAGTTGAATTTTGAACTAAAAAAAAAAAAAATAATAATAATTTTCAACCAAAAATGGAATATTAACATTTTTAGCTAAAAAAATTAATTTTAAACCAAACATAAGAGTTTTCAACTCAATCAATGAATCTTCAACTGAAATAGTTGAATTTTAAACCAGAAAGATGATTTTTTTAACCAAAATGATGAATACTTAACTGGAACACTTGAATTTTCAACCAAAAAGATGAATTTTTAAACAAGAAGATTAATTTTCAAACAAAAAGATTAATTTTATACCAAAAAAATACAATTTCTCAACAAAATACATGAATTTTTAACGAAATAGTTGACTTTTTAATTAAAGAAGACAAATTTTGAACCAAATAGTTGAATTTTGAAATAAAAAAAAATAATAATTTTCAACCGAAAATGGAATAGTAACATTTTTAGTTAAAAAAATTAATTTGAAACCAAACATAAGAGTTTTCAACAATCTTCAATTGAAATAGTTGAATTGTAAACAAAAAAGATGATTTTTTAACTAAAATGATGAATACTTACTGCAACACTCGATTTTTAACCAAAAAGATGAATTTTTAAACAAGAAGATGAGTTTTAAAACAAGAAGATTAATTTTCAAATAAAAAGATTAATTTTCTACCGAAAAATAAAATTTTTCAACAAAATACATGAATTTTTAACGAAATAGTTGACTTTTTAATTAAAGAAGACAAATTTTCAACCAAATAGTTGAATTTTGAACTAAAAAAAATAATAATTTTTAACCGAAAATGGAATAGTAACATTTTTATTAAACAAAATTAATTTTGAACCTAACATAAGAGTTTTCAACTTAATCAATGAATCTTCAACTGAAATAGTTGAATTTTAAACGAGAAAGATGATTTTTTAACCAAAATGATGAATACTTAACTGGAACACTTGAATTTTCAACCCAAAAGATTAATTGTTAAACAAGAAGATTAATTTTAAAATAAAAAGATTAATTTTCTCCCAAAAAATAAAATTTTTCAACAAAATACATGGATTTTTAACGAAATAGTTGACTTTTTAATTAAAGACAAATTTTAAACCAAATAGTTGAATTTTTAACTAAAAAAAAAAAATTCAACCGAAAACGGAATAGTAACATTTTTAATTAAAAAAATTAATTTTAAACCAAACATAAGAGTTTTCAGCTAAACAATGAATCTTCAACTGAAATAGTTTAATTTTAAGCCAGAAAGATGACTTTTTAACTGAAATGATAAATCTTTAACTAGCATAATTGAATTTTTGACAAAAAAGATTAATTTTCAACCAAGAAGATTAATCTCTACCAAAAAGACGAATTTTCAACTAAAAAAGATAATTTTTCTACCAAAAATTGAATTATTAAATTTTTAGTCAAAAAACGAATGTTCAACCAAAGAGATGAATGTTTAACTAAAATTATTATGGAATATTCAACTGGAATAATAGTTACATTTTCATTTTTTTTTAAATGTCAACTAAAAAACATCCAAAGAAAAAACAAGTTTTCAATCAAGAAGCTCATTTTTCAACCAAAGAAATGAATTTTTAATTAAAAATATGAATCTTCAACCAAAAAAAAATAATTTTTAACAAAAGAGTTTACCTTTCAACCAAATAATTCTATTTTCAACCTCAAAGATGAATTTTCAACTAAAATGACAAATATTTAACTGGAATGCTTGAATTTTTAACCGAAAAGAAGAATTTTTAAACAAGAAGATTAACTTTCAAAGAAAAAGATAATTTTCTACCCAAAAAAATCGATTTTTTTACAAAATACGTGAACTTTGAACGAAATTCTACTTTATATACAGTTGCAGTTTTTAGAGTAGAAGTAGTATCTCAACGAAGAAATATTTCTGAATATTAATAGAAATTTTTTTTACATTGTTCGTTGCGAATTCATCTTTTTTTAGTTAAAAATTCAACTACCTGGTTAAAAGTTAAACTCTTTTGTTAAAAATCAATTTTTTTTGGTTGAAGATTCATCATTTTAATTTAACATTCTTTTCTGGTTGAAAATGTAACTACTTTGTTGAAAATAAATTTATCTTTTTTTGGTGAAAATTCAACTATTTGGTTGAAAATTGATATTTTGGATTTAAAAATTAAACTATTTGTTTGCAAACTTATGTACTTTGTGAAAAATTTGCCTTTTTTGTAGAAAATTAATCTTTATGGTTGAAAATTCATCTTTTTGGTATAAAATTCACCTATTCCAGTTGAAGATTCATCATTTTAGTTGAAAATTCATCAGTTTGGTTAAAAATTAATTTGTTCAACTGAAAATTTAACTGTTCCATTTTTAGTTGAAAATTGATCTTTTTTAGTTCAAAATTTAACAATTTGGATGAAAATTTGTCTTTTTTAATTGAAAATTCAACTATTGCGTTGAAAATCAACATATTTGGTTAAAAATCGATTTATTTTAGTAGAAAATTATCTTTTTCTTTACAAGTTAATCTTCTTGTGAAAAAATTCTTCTTTTCAGTTAAAAATTCGAGTATTCCAGTTAAATATTTATCATTTTAGTTGAAAATTCATATTTTAGGTTGGAAATAAAATTACTTGGTTGAAAGTTGAACTCTTTTGTTGAAAATTAATTTTTTTGGTTGAAGATTTATCATTTTGATTAAAAATTCATTTCTTTCGTTGAAATATGAGCTATTTGATTGAAAACTTGTTTTTTCCTTGGATGAAAAGGAATTTTTTGCCGAAAATTTAACTATTTTGTTGAAAATTTGTTTCTTTTTTGGTTAAAAATTATTTTGTTTTTTAAGCTGCAAATGTAAATATCATTTCAGTTGAATATTCCATAATTTTAGACAAAATTTATCTCTTTGGTTGAACATTCATTTTTTGATTAAAAATATAATTATTCAATTTTTGGTTGAAAAATGATTTTTTTTAGTTGAAAATTCATCTTTTTTGGTAGAAATTAATCTTCTTGGTGGAAAATTCATCTCTTGGGTCAAAAATTCATCTATTCCATTTAAAGAATTACAATTTTAGTTAAAAATTCATCGCTTGGTTTGAGAATGTAACTAATTTTTTTTTAAGTTAGTTTTGCCTTTTTTTGTTGAAAGTTAGTTTTTTTGTAATTTTTTAACTGAAAATTTAACTTATTCCAATTAAATATTCCATAGTTTCAGTTGAAAATTCATCTGTTTGGTTGAACATTAATTTTTTGAACTTAAAATTTAATTTTTTAAGTTTTGACTGACAATTTATCTTTTCTAGTAAAAATTAATTTTGTTGTTGTTGAAAATTCAACTATTTCAGTTGAAGATTCATTGTTTTAGTTGAAAACTCATTTTTTTTTTGAAAATTCAACTATTCCAGTTGAACTATGTTCTTGAAAATCCGTTTTTTCCGTTGAAAATTAGTTTTTTCAACTAAAAGTTTAACTATTGCATTTTTTGTTAAAAATATATATTTTTAAGTGCAAAATGTAAATATTGGTTTCAAAATTAATTTATTTTGACATTTTTTGCTCTGTTGTGTCAAGGATGTTTAAAATGAATGTCATGAATTAAAATAAATGTTTGCGTATAGCGGCAAGTATGAATATTTTACTTTTAGTTGCATGGAAGATTTTAAGGGGATTGCTTCAATTTTGTAAAATTTTAGGAAAAATCCGATTGATTTCGAAAGATATTTAGAAGGTTTGAAAAGATCCAAAAATAATTTCAGTCTTGAGAATATTTCAAAAAATTGAAAACAAAATGTAGGTTTTTGAAGATTTCGAGAAAAATTTGGAAGCTTTTTATGAATTTTGAAAGATTCCAAGAGAATCAAAAAGTTTTCCTAAGATTCCTGGGAAAATTTACATTTATTTTTCATTTTTTTAAATTAATGTAAAGAGAATATTAAAAAAGATTTTAAAAATTGTCAAAAAATAATGATTTTAAAAGATATTTAGAAGTTTTGAAAAGATTCAAAAATCATATAAATCTTCAGAAGATTTCAAAAAATTTAAAACAAAACGCGGATTTTTGAAGATTTTGAAAACAAAACCTAGAAACTTTTTAAAAAATTTTGAAAGATTCCAAGAGAATAAAATTATTTTTTATTTAAAAAAATTAATTTTAAGAGAAAATTTAAAAGGATTTCCAAAATTGTAAAAAAAAGTATGGAAGATTTTAAGGTGATTATTTCAACTTTGTCAAATTTTAGACAAAATCCGATTGATTTTAAAATATATTTAGAAGATTTAGAGCGGTTTGAAAGGTTTTAAGACAATACAAAATTTGCCATAAGATTCCTGAGAAAATGTAATATTATTTTCTATTTTGAAAAAATAATTTTAACAGAATATTTAAAAAGATTTTCAAAATTGTCAAAAAAGAATCTGGAATATTTCAAGATGATTGTTTTAAATTTTCGGGATATACATTTTTTTTTAGGAATACGGAATTATTTCGAAAGATATTTAGAAGTTATGAAAAGATTCAAAAAAATTGTTATCTTGAGAAGATTTCAAAAAATTTAAACAAAATGTAGATTAAAAAATTTTTTTTTTTAATATTTAGAAGTTTTTGAAGAAGGGAGTGTCTACATGTATTGTTTTAATTTTGCAGATTGAAAAAAAAATTGAAAAATTTCGAATTATTTTTAACATATTGAGCAGATTTAGAAGTTTTGAAAAGATTGAAAAATGATAAAAAATTTTAAAAGATATGAAAACGTTTTTAAAAAATGTAGATTTTTGAAGATTTCGAAAAAAAAATATCGACGCCATTTATGAATTTTGAAAGATTTCAAAATAAAAAACATTTCTCAATATTCCAGGGAAATGATAAAATTATTTTTTATTTCGAAAAATTAATTTTAAGAGACTATTTAAAAAGATTTTAAAAATTGCAAAAAAAGAATATGGATGATTTGACGGCGATTGCTTTAATTTTGCAATTTTTTTATTTTTATTTTAGGTAAAATTCGAATGATTTTTAAAATATATTTAGAAGTTATGAAAAGATTCGAAAAAAATTTAAATCTTGAGAAGATTTCAAAAATTTGTTTAAAAAATGTAGATTTTTAAAAATGTCAAAAAAAAAATATATTTAGAAGATTTTTAAGAAGGTAATGTCTACATGTATTGTTTCAATTTTGCAGATTTAAAATAAAATTAGAAAAATTTCGAATCATTTTACAAGATATTTAGAAGATTTAAATGTTTTTAAAATATTAAAAAATAATAAAATTTTTTTAAGATTTCAAATTTTTTTTAAATCTAGAATTGTGAAGATTTCGAAGAAATATTGACGCTCTTTAAGAATTTTGAAAAATTTCAAAATAAAAAACATTTCCTGATATTCCACGGAAAATTATAAAATCACTTATTTTGAAAAATTAATTTTAAGAGACTATTTAAAAAGATTACCAAAATTTTCAAAAAAGAATATGGATGATTTGAGGGCAATTGTTTTCATTTTGCAGATTTTTTTTTTAATTTTAGGAAAAATTCGAATGATTTTGAAAGATATTTAGAAGTTTTAAAAGGATTAAAAATAATTTCAATCTAGAGATAATTTCAGAAAATTCAAGACAAAATGTATATTTTAGAAGATTTCGAAATAAATTGGAAGCTTTTTAAGAATTTTGAAAGATTCCAAGAGAAAAACAAAATTCTCGTAAGATTCCTGGGAAATTTTTTATTGTTTTTTATTTTGAAAAATCTGTATCTGTAAGATTTTAAGGCAAACTCTTTTAATTTTGCAGAATTATAAAAAAATGTTGGGAAAAATTTGAATCATTTTAAAAGTTATTTAGAAGGTTTAGAAAATTTGAAAAGATTCAAAGATAATTGAAAATTGCAAAAGATTTCAAAAACTTTAAAACAAAATGTAGATTTTTGAAGATTTCGAAAAAAAGGTCGACACTTTTTAAGAATTTGAAAGATTTCAAAATAAAATACTTTTCTTAAGATTCCTAGGAAATGATAAATTATTTTTTATTTTGAAAAATTAATATTCAAAGAATTTCCAAAATTGTCTAAAAAGAATCTTGAAGATTTTAGGCAACTTTTAGATGATTTTTATTTTGAACAATTAATTTTGAAAGAAATAAGGAAGAAGTAAGGAAGATTTCAAGGAATTTTTTTTAATTAAATATTAATTAATTGATAATTATTTTAATAGACAAGAGGCAAATTAAAAAAAAAATCTGTTTTAAATATTTAACTTTCAGAGGCATTTTCTACATGTGAATCAGAACAATTTTAAAACGTATAATAGAGAATATCAAAGTTTTAATTTATAAGTTAGAATGTTGTTTTTACATAAACAAAATAAATAATTTTTTAGGTAAGTAAAAATAATTAAAATAAATCTTACCAGACTAAATAGATGAGCATAAATGTTACATTTCCTGCAAGACCCTGTCCTCGTGTTGGGTATTGACGAGGAGCGACGAACATTTCTAAAATTGTGGTAACCATAATCATTGTGTGCATTAAATGATTCAACCAGACTGGAAAATATGGGTCCAGTGCCTTTGGCAAAACCAGTTCGCGATCAACGAACATCAGCGACCAGAATGTGACACCTACAAACTGAACAAAAAATTAAAAATATAAATTCTGAAATTTATTAATAAATTGATTAATATTATTAATATTATTATTAATTATTAATATTATTATCAGGGTGGCGATTCGGCGGACGATTTCAAATTCCCGGTCATTTCCCGGTTTTTCCGGTCAAGTTTTTCAATTTTCCCGGTCAACTCAAAGTAAAATATTTATATTTGCCGCAAAACGCAAACATTTATTTTAATTCATGACGTTCGTTCTAAACATCTTTTAACACAACAGAGAAAAACGTTGCAAAATAAATGAATTTTGAAAAAAATACTTAAATTTTCCACTAAAAAATATCAATTTTTTACAAAAAAATGGAATAGTTAAACTTTCAGTTGAAAAAATTAATTTTCAACAAAAAAAACGGATTTTCAATAAAATAGTTCTATTTTCAACCAAAGTGATGAATTTTCAAATCAAATTATGAATCTTTATCTGGAATAGTTAAATTTTAAACCAAAAAGATAAATTTTCAACTAAAATGACTCGAATTTTTAACCAAAAAGACGAATTTTTAAAGAAGATTACATTTTAAATAAAAAGATTAATTTTCTACCCAAAAATACAATTTTTCAACCAAATACATTAACTTTTAAAGAAAGGTTTGAAGTTTTAATAAAAGAAGACAAATTTTCAACCAAATAGTTACATTTTGAACTGAAAAAATAATAATTTTCAATCGAAAATGGAGTAGTAACATTTTTAGTAAAAAAAATTATTTGTAAACCAAACATAAGAGTTTTCAACTAAAAAAATGAATCTTTAACTGAAATAGTTAAATTTTCAAACCAAAAAATTAATTTTTACTAAAAAAAGCTAAATTGTCAACCAAAACTTTAATAATTAAATTTCAAGTTAAAAAAAATAACGTTTAACCAAACAGATGAATTTTCAACAACAGCTATGGAATTTTCAATTGGAATAAGTTAAATTTTCAGTTAAAAAAATTAGTTTCAACAAA
>CAKNYM010046771.1:10073-21040 GCA_932195095.1 Andricus curvator | reverse complement strand
TCTACCAAAAAAGACGAATTTTCAACTAACAAAGATAATTTTTCAACTAAAAATTGAATAATAAAATTTTTAGTTAAAAATGAATGTTCAGCCAAAGACATGAATTTTGAACTAAAATTATGAAATATTCAACTGGAATAATAGTTAAATTTTCAGTTTAATAAAAATAATAATTTTCAACCAAAAAACATACAAAGAAAAAACAAATTTTCAATCAAACAGCTCATTTTTCAACCAAAGAAATGAATTTTTAATTAAAACGATGGATTTTCAACTAAAAAAAAAAATTAATTTTTAACAAAAGAGCTTAACTTTCAACCAAATAATTTTATTTCAAACCTGAAAGATGAATTTTCAACTAAAATAATAAATATTTGACTCGAATACTTGAATTTTTAACCGAAAAGAAGAATTTTTAAACAAAAAGATTAACTTTCAAAGAAAAATAAGATAATTTTTTACCAACAAAAAAATCGATTTTTTAACACAATACATGAATTTTCATCGGAATAGTTAAATTTTCAATTAAAAAGACAAATTTTTATCCAAATTGTGGAATTCCGAACTTGAAAATTTTAATTTTCAACTCAGAATGGAACAGTTAAATTTTCGTTTCAAGAAATTAATTTTCAACCAAACTGGTGAATTTTCAAATAAAATGATGAATCTTCAACTGACATGATGAATCTTTAACTGGAATAGTTTAATTTTATGCCAAAAAGATGAATTGTCAACCATAAAGTTTAATTGTCTACAAAAATAGATGAATTTTCCACAAAGTACATACATTTTCAAACAAATAGTTAAATTATTAAATGAAAAATATCAATTTTCAACCAAATAGTTGAATTTTCATCAAAAAAAGATAAATTAATTTTTAACCAAAAGTTTAACTTTTAACCCAGTAGTTGAATTTCTAACTAAAAAACGATGAATTCGAAACGAACAATGTAAAAAAAATTTCTATTATAATTCAGAAATATTTCTTCTTTGAATTTCTACTTCTACTCTGAAAACTGCTTGAAGTACTTTTATTACCTAAAATTTAGAAGAGGGAACTTTCAAACTGTGACGAATTCTGACTTGAAAGAGGGATTTTTAAAAATTCCTTTTTTCTTAATCCAAATTATAATTCCTTTAAAAAATTCCCATTCCATGTAAAACATTCCCTGTTCCAAGTGAAATTATATTTCTTGAATTTCGCTATGATCAGAAGTAAATTCCCGGTTTTTAAATTAAATTCCCGGTCATTTCCCGGTTTTTTCCCGGTCAATAAAATTTCAGGTCATTTCCCGGTTTCCCTGTCAACTCGCCAGCCTGATTATCAATATTTATTGAAATTTATTAATAATTTTATTAATAATATTGATTTTGTATATAAATTTCTAAATTCATTAAAAAAACTATATATTTGCAGAGTACAGACTTCACAGTGCAAAATTTTCTCAAAATAGGGGAAAAGGAGAATTTTTCCACAAAAATAGGGGACAAAATAGAAAAAGAAAAATTAATATTTTACGTACTTTATGTGTCATTGACTGTATTTTTTAGATTTATAACAAATATAATTGAAAAAAATATAATTTTTATTTTTTACAGTTTAAAATTTTTTAATTTTTCATCAAAAGTGTTACTTCTTCACAAAGATGTGAAATTTCTTCAAAAATTTTCGGTGTGAGAACCAAATTATTTAAGGGATGTTAAACATCCATAAAGCATCAATTTAATTATTAATTTCAGTTTTGGGTTTCAAATTTAGCCATACAGATTTTTTTTTTATTATGAAACTCATGGGGAATATTTATCTATTCATTACCAATAATTACCCGGGACGACTAAAAAATTCCGAAAAATAAAATTGCCGACACTGTGAAATTTCCGAATAATGAAATTCCCGAAATATAAAACACCTGAATAAAACACAACTAAAAAATTGTTTGAAAAAAAATATTATTTATTGTAAATCATATGCGTCTCGAACGAAAAAAAACCATTTTTCCCTAAATTTTCTCCGAACCACTGATTTATCTCGAAATTTCTTTTTAACGTTTTCTTTTTTAATTGAAAATTCGATTTTTCAGAACGTTTATTGTAATTTTTTAAAAATATTATGGTTTTCAAACAAAATTTTTCATTAAAAAAATATTTTTTTTCAAATATTGTTATTTTGAATTGAAACAATAATTCTAAAAATCTTAATACAGTACAACATTTTTTTCTTTGATAAAAATATTTGATTATTGTTCAATATTTAAAAAATATTGATATTTGTTTATTGTTTTATTATTTTAATTGTTTAAATTCGAGGTTTTTCTAGTTCGGATATTTTATACTTCGGCAATTTTCTGTCGGGAATTTTATATTTCGGCAATTTTCTGTCGGGAATTTTATATTTCGGCAATTTTATAATTTTGAGAATTTCATTTTTCGGAAATTTGCAGTCGTCCCAAATTACCGTAAAAGAAAATATTTGGGATAGAAAATTCCTGAAATTATAAAATTTGCAGAAATATAAAAATCCCGAATTTGGAAAATTCCCGAATAATAAAATTCCCGACAGAAAATTGCCGAATTACAAAATATCTGAACTAGAGAATTTCCGAATTATAAAGTTCCCGAATTTAAACAATTAAAAAATGTTTTGAAAATAAATATTATTTATTTATTAAAAACACAAGAATCAAATATTTTTATCAAAGAATTTTTTTTAATGTTCAAAGTTTTTAAAATTTAATTTTTGAATTTAAAATAACACTAATTGTATCAAAATTGTATAAAAGAATAAATTTTAAATCATATGCACCTGGAACGAAAAAAAAACATTTTTCCTTAAATTTTCTCCGAACCAAATAACATTTTCCAAATAAACTTTACAGGGTTCAATTCAGCACTGATTTATCTCGAAATTTCTTTTTAACGTTTTTTAAAATTGAAAATTCGATTTTTGAGAAAGTTTATTGTAATTTTTTAAAAATATTATGGCTTTCAAACAAAATTTTTCATCCAAAAAAATATATTTTTTTCAAATATTGATAAAAATATTTGATTATTGTTCAATATTTAAAACATATTGATATTTGTTTATTGTTTTTTGTTTAAATTCGGGATTTTTCTAGTTCGGATATTTTATACTTCGGCAATTTTCTGTCGGGAATTTCATTTTTCGGGATTTTTATATTTCGGCAATTTTATAATTTTTATAATTTCATTATTCGGGAATTTTACAGTGTCCGCAATTTTATTTTTCGGAAATTTTCAGTCGTCCCAAATTACCGAAAGAGAAAATATTTGAAATAAAAAAATTCCTGAAATTATCCAATTTGCAGAAATATAAAAATCCCGAATTTGGAAAATTTCCGAAGTTTATAATATTACCGCATTTGAAAATTGCGGAATAATAAAATTCCCAACAGAAAATTGCCAAATTATAATATATCTGACACTGTAAAATTCCCAAATTTAAACAATTAAATTTTTTTTAAATAAATCCTACGATTTATTTTTTTTTTCAAATACAATAATGAAATATTTTGATCAACGAAAAATTGTTTAATGTTTAATTTTCAAAAATTAAAATTTTAGTATTTAATTTTAGTGTTTTCGGTCGGAAATTTGTATTAAAAAAAAACAGATTAAAAAAAACTTTTGACAAGTTTAATTTAAAAATACAAATTTATTTTAAAACAAAAATCATTATAGTTTGAACAAAATTTTTTATTTTTTGAACAGTTTCATGTTAAATTAACGTTTTTTTTAACAAGAAATCGGCTTTTTAAACAAAAAACATTAGATTTTAAAGGTTCATAATTTTTAACAATTTTAGGTTACATTATATCGTTTCTAAATAAAATTGGTATTTTAAAACAAAAATTCTAATAATTTGATCAAGATTGAGAATCTTTTAAAAATTTTTGATTATTTTTGTGTTTTTCGTCGGAAATTGGTATTAAAAAAAATTATATTTTAAGGACAATTCACTAATTTTAACAATTTTAGGTTATGTTAGCGTTTTACGCCAAAAATTAGTCTTTTCAAACAAAAATCATTATGGTTCAAACAAGATTTTTAATTTTTAAACAGTTTCTGGTTATTAACGTTTTACACTGGAAATCGTTTTTTATTTCAACAAAAAAACATTAGATTTTAAAGGTTCATAATTTGTCAACAATTTTAGGTTACGTTATAGCGTTTCACAATAAAATTGATGTTTTAAAATAAAAATCCTTATAATTTGAACAAGATTTAGAAACTCTTCAAAATTTTGGATTATTTTTGTTTCCGTTTTTGTGTTTTTCGTCGGAAATTAAAAATTTTGAACAATTTTAGGTTATGTTAGCGTTTTACGCCAAAAATTGTTATTTAAAAACAAAAAACAGGAAAGTTTGAACAAGATTTGCAATTTTTCAACAGTTTCTGGTTATATTAACGTTTTTCACAAGAAAACATTTTTTAAACACAAACGTCATAATTTGAATAATATTTATAATCTTTCAACAATTTTGTATAATGTTAGTGTTTTTCGTCAGAAATTAGTTTTTTTAATCAAGAAATTAAAGAAGATTTACAATTTTCAACAATGTTTTGTTGTTATGTCAGTGGTTTTCGTCTAAAATTAATATTGTTAAAAAAATCATTAGATTTCAAAGGTTCATAATTTTTTAACAATTTTAGGTTACGTTAGAATTTCGCACAAAAAACTGGTATTTTTAAAACAAAAATTATTATAGTTTAAACAATATTTAGAATCTTTTAATAATTTTGGATTCTGTTTTTCTTTTTTGTCGGAAATTGCTATTTAAAAAAAATTAGATTTTAAAGACGATTCATAATTTTTAACAATTTTAGGTTATGTTAGCGTTTTTCATCAGAAATCGGTTTTTTAAAATAAAAATTATTAGATTTTAAAGTTTCATATATTTTTATCGATTTCAGGTTAGGTTGGCGTTTTACACCAAAAAATTGGTATCTTAAAACAAAAATTATTAAAGTTTGAACAAGACTTGCTATTGTTAAACACTTTCTGGTTATATTAAAGTTTTTCACAGGAAATCGTTTTTAAAACAAAAATCGTAATTTGAATAATATTTAGAATCTTTAGAAATTTTGTATTATGTTACTGTTTTTCGTCGGAAATGGTATATTTAATTTAAAAAAATGTATTACAAAGGCGAATCTCAGATTTTAACAATTTTAGGTTATGTTAGCGTTTTACACCAAAAAATGGTATTTTAAAACAAAAATTATTATAGTTTGAACAAGATTTAGTATCTTTTTGAACAATTTTGGACTAATTTGGTGTTTTCGTCCGAAATTGGTATTTTTAATAATAAAAAAAATTCAATAAAGATGAACGCATTTTAACAATTTTAGGTTATGTTAGCTTCAAACACAAAAAATTTGTTTAAAAAAATCATAATTAGAACATGATTTAGAATATTTTGCATTTTATGACTATTTTAATGTTTTTCGTCGGAAATCGGTATTTTTAATATATAAAAAGAAAAGATTTCAGAAAGGATCCAAACTTTTGACATTTAATTCAAAAATAAAAAAAATTATTTTAAAATAAAATCATTATAGTTTGAACAAAATTTGCGTTTTTTGAACAGTTTCATGTTAAATTAACGTTTTTAAAAAACAGGAAATCGGTTTTTTAAAACAAAAAACATTAGATTTTAAGGTTTCATAACTTTTTTTCAGCAATTTAAGGTTACGTTGGCGTTTCACACCATAAACTGGAATTTTGAAACAGAATTATTATAGTTTAAACAAGATTTAGAATCATTTAACAATTGTGGTTTATTTTGGTGTTTTTCGGCGAAAATTGGTATTTTAAATTAAAAAAATATATTTTAAAGACGATTCACAATTTCCAAACAAATTTAGGTTATGTCAGCGTCTTACAACAAAAATTCTTGAACAATTTAATATTATTTAGAATCTTTTAGCAATTTTATACTATGTTAGTGTTTTTCGTCGGAAATTGGTATTTTGAATAAAAAAATTGTATTTCAGGGAAGATTTATCTTCAAAAATTTTGTATGTTAGTTTGTTTGGTATAAGATTGATATGAAAAAATCATAAACAAAAGTTGAAGTTAATTTTATCATTATGGTTAAAAATCGCAACTATTTGTTTGAAAATTAATCTGTTTTTGTTGGGGATTCAAACTATTTTGTTGAAAATTTATCTTTTTTTCTTTAATTCAACTATTTTTGGTATAAAATTAAAATCCTTTTTGGTGGAAATATCAGATATCACGTTTTTCGTTGAAAATTCATCTTTTTTGGTTGAAAATTCAATTACCTATTTGGAACTGGAATTACTTAGTTAAAAATTTACTTATTTGGTTAAACAACCTTGTTAAAATGTATCCTGTTTGGTTGAAAAGTAAACTATTTTGTTGGAAATTTGTTTTTTTGGTTGAAAATTCCTTAAAAAATTCAAATATTTGTTTGGAAATTCGTGCACTTTGTTGCAAATTCATCTATTTTGATAGAAAATTCATCTTATTGGTTGAAAATTGATCTTTTTGGTTGAAAATTAGTTTTTTTTATTCTATTGTATTTTATTGAAAGTTTGAATTTTGTGAGAACCTTCTTGGTGAATAATTCATCTTTTTGGTTTGAAAATTCCTTTAAAAATTCAAATATTTGGTTGAAAATTCGTGTACTTTGTTATAGATTCATCTATTTGGATAGAAAATTCATCTTATTGGTTGAGAATTTATCTTTTTGGTTACAAATTAGTTTTTTCTTATTTAGAATTAATTTTTTCAACTAAAAATGTAATTAAAAAAGATAAATTTACAAACCAAGAATATAATAGTTCAATTTGCAGTTAGAAAAGTAAATTTCAAACAAAAAAAAACGAGTTTTCAGCAAAATTAATTAATTTTCATCTAAATATGTAAATTAATCTTGATGAAATCTTCTAATTAATTACAAATGTAACTGTTCCACTTTTTGTCAAAAATTAATTTTTTTGTATAGAAATTTATCGTTCTTAGTTAAAAATTATACTATTTCGCTGAAAATTTATTTTAATTTTATTGAAAATTTATTTCTGTACTGAAAATTTAACTATTCTATTTTTATTTGAAAATTTATCTGCCTTAGGTGAAAATTCAACTCTTTGTTGATAATCAGTCTTTTGTTGGTAGAAGAGTTCTCTTATTAGTTGAAACTTCATCTTTTTGGTTGAAAATTTAACTACTTTGTTGAAAGTTCGTTTCTTTTTTGGTTGAAAATTTATTTTATTAACTGAAAATTTAACTATTTTATTTTTGGTAAAAAATTTATCTTTTCAGTTGAAAATTCATGAATTTGGTTAAAAATTACAGTTTTTTTAAGTAGTAGATTCATAATTTTAGTTAAAAATTCACTTTAGCTATTCCATTTTTTGTGGAAAATTTACCTTTTTTGATAGAAATGTAATTTTTTTCGTTAAAAAATTATCTGTTTTGTAGAAATTTAACTATTCTATTTTTTTTGTTAGAAATTCATTTCTTTGGTTAAAAAAAAACGAACTATTTAGTTGAAAATTCATTTTTGTTGTTTATAGAAAATTCATGTTTTGAATTGAAAATTCCACTATTTTGTCAAAAATTCATATGTTTGGTTTAAAATTCATCATTGTGATTAAAAATTAATTTCCTTGGTTGAAAATTCGTTTCTTTTTAGTTAAAAATTAATTTTTTTGACTGACGATGACTGTCCCATTTTTGCTTGAATATTCACATTTTTATATGAAAATTAATTGATTTTGCTGAAAGCTCGTTTTTTTGTTTAAAATTTACTTTTCTAACTGCAAATTGAACTATTATATTCTTGGTTTGTAAATTTATCTTTTTTAGTTGAAAATTTATATATTTTATTGAAACTCTATTCTTTTTGGTAGAAAATTCATATTTTGGGTGTAAAATTGGATTATTTTGTTGAGAATTAATTTTTTTGGTTGAAAATTGGTTGTTTGAACTGAATTCTATTTTTTGTTAAAAAAATCATTTTTTTGCATGAAAAAAAACAATTTTGTTGAAAATTCGTTTTTTTTTTTGGTTGAAAATTTATTTTTCTAACATTTTAACTACTTTAATTTTGGATGAGAATTGACCTTTTTTATATGAAAATTCATGTACTTCGTTGAAAATGTACTCGTTTTTTTTTTAATTTACTTTTCTAACTGCAAATTGAAATATGTATTACATTTTTTGTTTGTAAATTCATCTTTTTTAGTTTAATATTGAATTATTTTGTTGAGAATTAATTTTGTTGTTGTTGAAAATTGATTGTCTTAAATGAAAATTTAATTCTTCTGTTTTTGGTTTAAAAATCATTTTTTTTTGTTATGAAAAAAAATTTTTTTTTTTTAAAAGTCGTTTTTCGTTTTTGGTTGAAACTTTATTTTTCTGACATTTTAACTGTTATAATCTTGGTTGAAAATTGATGTTTTTTAGATGAAAATTCATAAACTGTGTGGAAAATGAGTCTTTTTTTAGTAGAAAATTAATCTTTTGGGTTGAAAATTCAACTAACTATTTGGTTAAACATTCATATTTTTGGTTGAAGATTAATCGTTTTAGTTAAAAATTCATTTCTTTGGTTGAAAATTTATCTTTTTGACTTGAAAGCACAACTAAAAAGTGTTTTAAATATATTTAGAAACAAAATTTATTTTGCATTAACATTATTAATTTTCTAGGTGTATGGTTTGTTTTATACCTCTAGAAGAATTTAGATTTTTAGAAATTGGGATATTGTAGCAACACTGAATAAGGCACTATTTAATGCA
This sequence comes from Andricus curvator, assembly GCA_932195095.1. NCBI lineage: Eukaryota > Metazoa > Arthropoda > Insecta > Hymenoptera > Cynipidae > Andricus > Andricus curvator. The sequence goes on along the minus strand of CAKNYM010046771.1, from coordinate 12,250 downwards.
AATAATGTTTTCCATTACTTTGACTTCTTTTATCATTTAAATTTAGCGCCCTTTCCAATTTGAAACGACGCATTTTCCCGCGAAATTTAAATAATTTAATTATTATTAACAAAGATAGAAAATACGATTTTTGAAATCCTAATTCAAAATGCTTATAAATGCTCATTAAATTTTCAAAAAACACAAACTCTTTAGAACACAATACGTACCATGGCAACAGGAAAACTAAAGGCAGCATGGTAATAGTCTTTCAATCGGCGAATGAAGGGCGTTTTTTTGGGGTTGCTTTTATTCGTTCCATATACATCGTTCAGCATGCAGATTAAAAAGAAGACTGCTTGCACGATCTGAAAAAAGTAGAAAAATTAAATAATCATTATGCAAATTTCCTTAAAAAAATTATATTACAAACATTACAAAAATCTGTACAATTTTTTTAAAACAAAATTATTGTTTCTCCTTATAAAAGTCATACGAATTAATTATAATTCTTTTTTTTTGTGGGGGGGGGGGGTAATTCAACTAATTTTTCTCCCTGGTCTGGCATGGGGGGGGGGGACACGTGGTCAAAAACATTGCATACATTTTTAACAATTTTAGGTTATTTTATAACGTTTATACGCCAAAAATTGGTATTTTAAAACAAAAATCATTATGGTTTAAACAAGATTTTAAATTTTTGAACAGTTTTAGGTCATATTAATGTTTTCCACAGGAAATCGTTTTTTTGAAACAAAAAACATAAGATTTTAAAGGTTCATAATTTTTAACAATTTTAGGTTACGTGTTTCGCACAATAAAATTGTTTTTTTAAAACAAAGATCCTAATAATTAGAACAAGATTTGGAATCTTTTAAAAATTTTGGATTATTTTTGTGTTTTTCGTTGAAAATTGGTATTTAAAAAAATTATATTTTAAATACGAGTCACAAATTTTAACAATTTCAGGTTATGTTGGCGTTTTACGCCAAAACCTGATATTTTGAAACAAAAATCATTATAGTTTGAAACTTCGTGAGTTTGAACAAGATTTTTCATTTTTGAACAGTTTTAGATATTAACGTTTTCCACAGGAAATCGTTTTTTGAAACAAGAAAACATTAGATTTTAGAGGTTCATAATTTAAAAAAATGTTAGGTTACGTGTTTCGCACCATAAAATTGTTTTTTTTTTTTAACAAAATCCTAATAATTTGAACAATATTTAGAATCTTTTACAAATTTTGGATTATTTTTGTGTTTTTCGTTGAAAATAGGTATTTAAAAAAATTAGACTTTTAAATGCGATCCAAAAATTTTAACAATCTCAGGTTATGTTAGCGCTTTACGCCAAAACTTGATATTTTGAAACAAAAATCATTATAGTTTGAAGAAGATTTTAAATTTTCGAACAGTTTTAGGTTATATTAAAGTTTTCCACAGGAAATCGTTTTTTTGAAACAAAAAACATTAGAATTTAAAGGTTCATAATTTTTACCAATTTTAGGTTACGTGTTTCGCACAATAAAATTGTTTTTTTTTTTTAAACAAAATCCTAATAATTTGAACAATATTTAGAATCTTTTAAAAATTTTGGATTATTTTTGTATTTTTCGTTGGAAATTGGTATTAAAAAAAAAACTTTAAATACGATTCACAAATTTTAACAATTTCAGGTTATGTTAGCGTTTTACGCCAAAACTTGATATTTTGAAACAAAAATCATTATAGTTTGAACAAGATTTTTAATTTTTGAACAGTTTTAGATTATATTAACGTTTTAATGATTTTTCACAATTCTAGGTTACGTGTTTCACACAATAAAATTGTTTTTTTTCTAAAACAAAGATCCTAATAATTTGAACAAGATTTAGAATCTTTTAAAAATTTTGGATTATTTTTGTGTGTTTTCGTTGAAACAAAAATCATTATAGTTTGAACAAGATTTTTAATTTTTGAACAGTTTCAGGTTATTTTAACATTTTCCACAGGAAATCGTTTTTTCAAAACAAAAAACATTAGATTTTAAAGGTTCATAATTTTTAACAATTTTAGATTACGTGTTTTACAAAATAAAATTGTTTTTTTTTAAACAAAGTTCCTAATAATTTGAACAAGATTTAGAATCTTTTACAAATTTTGGATTATTTTTGTGTTTTTCGTTGAAAATAGGTATTTAAAAAAATTAGACTTTTAAAT
>CAKNYM010046770.1:170811-192681 GCA_932195095.1 Andricus curvator | reverse complement strand
TAGTTCTTCTTTTTATGTAAAACTGACATAATTAAACCAAAAGCAGGTCATAACGATGAAGCTTTAAGAGAGTATTAGCCCGCGAAGCGTGCACTAGCGAGGACACGAAGTGTGAAAACCTAGACGACAAATGTGTCCGAGCGCGCAGCGCGAGGTGAATACAATATCGAGCGCGAAGCGCGAGATAAACATATAAACGAGCGCGAAGCGCGAGATGAATACCCAATCGAGCGCGAAGCGCGAGATCCAACAGGTGCGCGCCCTAGGCGCGCTGAAACTTGCGAGCGAAGCGAGCCGCGCGCGAAGCGCGCTATGAGAATGTGCCCGCGAAGCGGGCAGATTTTTTTTTCGTTGAATTCAACTCTTCTTTATTTAAAGTTAAAATATTTTTTGGTTGAAATATCGACTATTACATTTTTTGTTCGTTTTGGTTGAAGATTCATCATTTTAAATGAAAATTCATCTCCTTGGTTGAAAATTTAACTACTTTCTTAAAAATTGTTTTTTTTTGTTGTTGAATAATAATTTTTTTGCTGAAAATGTAACTACTTTCTTCAAAATTGTTTTTTTTTTGTTGAAAATTAATTTTTTTACTAAAAATTTAACTACTCCAGATAAAACTTGAACTATTTTTTTTAAATTCGTTTTTTTTTTTGTTGCTGAGAATTAATTCTCTTACTGAAAATTTAACTACTCCAGGTGAAATTTTAACTATTTTCTTGAAATTTTTTTTTTGTGTCGAAAATTAATTTTTTAACTGAAAATTCATTTCTTTGGTTGAACATTAATTTTTGTAACTGAAAATTTAACTAAACTTGTCAAATATTCTGTAATTTTAGTTAAAAATTAGTTTTTTTGTGGTTAAAAATAAATTTTTTAAACTGAAAATTGTACATGTACATATCCTTCTTGTTACGAACTCAATGAAGATTTATTATTATTATTATTATTATTATTATTAACTATTCAGTTTTTGGTTGAAAATGTGTCTTCTTTACTTGAAAAGTCACGTATTTTGGTAAAACATCATCTTTTTTGTTGAAAATTCGTTTTTTTTTATTAAAAATTAATTTTCTAACTGTAAAGTTACCTTTTCATTTTTTGGTTGAATAGTTATTTTTTTTAGTTGAAAATTCGTCTTTTTTGGTAGGAAATTAATCTTCTTGGTTGAAAATTAATTTTTTCAATTGAAAATTTCCTTAATCCAATTGAATATTCTATAATTTTAGTTAAAAATTCATGTCTTTCGTTTAAATTAATTTTGTTAACTGAATATTTAACTAATCTAATGAAATATTCCATAAATTTAGTTGAAAATTCGTTTTTTGTTGTTTAAAATTTATCTTCTTTGCTTGAAAATTCACGTAATTTGGTGAAATTCTTCTCTTTTTTGTTGTTAAAAATTAATCTTCTTTGTTAAAAATGTTTTTTTTTGTTGAAAATTCGTTTTTTTGTTAAAAATTAATTTTTTAACTGAAAATTTACCTTCTCAATTTTTGGTTGAATATTTATTTATTTTTTTAGTACAAATTTTTTAGCACGAAATTAATCTTCTTGGTTGAAAATTAATAATTTTTTCAACTGAAAATTTACTTACTCCAGTTGAATATTCCATAATTTTAGTTAAAAATTCATGTCTTTTGTTGAAATCAATTTTTTAAACTGAAAATTTAACTAATTTAGAGAAATATTCTATAATTTTAGTTGAAAATTCTTTTTTTTGTCATTAAAAATAAAGTTCTTAAAGTGAAAACTTAAATATTCAGTTTTTGGTTGAAAATGTATCTTCTTTACTTGAAAATTTACGTATTTTGGTGAAAACTCGTCTTTTTTAGTTGAAACTTAATCGTTTTTGTTGAAAATTCGTTTTTTTTTTCATTAAAAATTAATGTTCTTTGTTGAAAATGTTTTTTTTTTGTTGAAAATTAGTTTTAAAACTGAAAATTCGTTTCATTGATTGTGCATTAATTTTTTTAACTGAAAATTTAACTAAACTTCTGAAATATTCTATAATTTTCGTTGAAAATTCGTTTATTTGTCATTAAAAACAAATTTTTTAAAGTGAAAATTTAAATATTCAATTTTTGGTTGAAAATTCACGTATTTTGGTTAAAATTCGTCTTTTTTGGTTGAAACCTAATCTTTTTTGTTGAAAATTCGTTTTTTTGTTAAAAATTAATTTTTCAACTGAAAATTTACCTTTTCAATTTTTGGTTGAATATTTATTTATTTTTTTAGTAGAAAAGTCGTCTTTTTTGGTAGGAAATTAATCTTCTTGGTTCAAAATTAATAATTTTTTCAACTGAAAATGTACTTGATTCAGTTGAATATTCCATAATTTTAGTTAAAAATTCATGTTTTTCGTTGAAATCAATTTTCTTGACTGAAAATTTAACTAATTTAGTGAAATATTCCATAATTTTAGTTGTAAAATTCATTTTTTATTGTTGTTGAAAATAAATTTGTTGAACTAAAAATTTAATTATTCATTTTTTGGTTGAAAATTTATCTTCTTTGCTTGAAAATTCACGTATTTTGGCGAAATTCTTTTTTTTTGTTAAAAATTAATCTTCTTTGTTGAAAATTCGTTTTTTGTTTGTTTGCAATTAATGTGTTCACTGAAAATTCATCTTCTTGTTTGAAAAGTAATTTTTTTAACTGAAAATTTATCTTTTCAATTTTCGGTTGAATATTTTTTTTTTTTAGTTGAAAATTTGTCTTTTTTGGTAGAAAATTAGTCGTCTTGGTTGAAAATTAATTTTTGTAACTGAAAATTTACTTAACCCAGTTGAATATGCCATAATTTTAGTTGAAAATTCATATCTTTAGTTGAAATTTAATTTTTTAACTGAAAACTTAACTACTCCAGTTTAATATTCCATAATTTTAGATGAAAATTCCTCTTTCTTTTGGGTTGAAAATGAATTTTTTTTAAATAAAAATTCAAATATTTCATTTTAAATTGAAAATTTATCTTCTTTAGTTGAAAATGCATTTATTTTGTTGAAAATTTGTCTTTTTTGGTAAAAAATTAATGTTCTTGGTCGAAAATAATTTTTTTATACAAAATTTATTTAATCCAGTTATATATTCCGTAATTTTAGTTGAAAATTCGTCTCTTTGGTTAAAATTTATTTAATTTTTAAATGAAAATTTAAGTATTCAATTTTTGGTCGAAAATTATCTTCCTTGTTGAAAATTCATCGTTTTGGTTTAAAATTGAACTATTCCAGTAGAAGATTCATAATTTTAGTTGAAAATTCATCACTTTGTTGGAAAATTGAATTATTTTGTTACAATTCGTTTTTTTGCTTGAAAATTAATTTTTTTAAACTGAAAATTAAACTATTCCATTTTAGTTTTTTCCTTTTTTCAGTTGAAAATTCAACTATTTGAATGAAAATTCATGCATTTTGTAAAGCTGAGCCAACAATATAATATTTTTCGAAATAAAAAAAATCGCACGGTATATCAAACCGGCTTGATTATCTTAAATTATTGCAATTTTTTAAATCAAAATTACTCCTCTTTTCGGAGAAAAAGGATTAATTTTGATTTAAAAAATGGTAATAATCTAAAGAAATCAAGCCGGTTTAATATACGGTTAGATTTTTTTTCTTGTTCTTGTTGGCAAAAAAATTCGTTGAAAACGAGCTAATATTGGAAAAATTTTATTTAAAATCGGAATTCGAAAAAAAGTTTCTCTTGACTATTATTATTAATGAAAGACATATTTATAAATCCTCAAAACAAAAATATTGTACAACTGACATCAAAATGCTGGAAGTCTCTGAAAATAGCGCTAATTAAATAGGTTGAATTTTGAGAGAGGTTTGAAATTCATAATTGATTTCGCAGTTTACGCTAAAAATTATAAAGATTCAAAAGGTCTAATTCAAATAAAAATAAGTGGAATTTATAGCAGAATTGGGTTTTAAATTTTTTATAATATTCAAAAACTTGGATGATAACCCTAAGGCCATTCAAAAATTATTTTCCGTTGCCAGATGGGGGTGGAGAGGCTGGGGTTGACGCAGAATGTGAGAACACACATGGAAAATTATTATACGGGTAGGGCATTAACTGCCCATAGCGCTGCGGAAAAATCTATTGTACTACACGGAAAAAAAAATTTGGATGTGTGCCTATGAATCTTGGATATAGAGTTTAATCTGACTAGTCTTATATAATTCCAGGGACTTTTTACGAAATAATGTTCACTTTTCTCCTGCTATTATGAAAATCACTGGAAATGTGTAAGAATGTGTAAACTGAAAATTTACCTGTTTATTTTTTTTTTTAATTTATCTTTTTAGTTGAAAATTTATATATTTTGTTGAAAATTCGTCTGTTTTCGTAGAAAATTAATCCTCTTGGTTGAAAAATTATCTTTTGGGTTCAAAATTCAACTATTTTGATGAAAATTCATTTCTTTGGTTGAAAATTTAACTATTTTGTTGAAATTCCTTTTTTGGTTCAAAATTATTTTTAACTGCAAATTGAAATAATATATTTTTGGTTAAAAATGTATTTTTTTTCTAAAAAATTCGTATTTTTAGTAGAAAATTATTATTCTCGTTCGAAAATTCTTATTTTTGTTTGGAAATGCATTTTTTATTGTTGAAAATTTAACTATTTTGTTGAAGTTCCTTTTTTTCAGTAAAATTTTTTCTTATTGAAAATTAAACCATTCCATTCTATTTTAAAATTAATTATTTGATAAATTAATAATTTATCTTTTTAGTTGAAAATTTATATATTTTGTTGAAAATTCGTCTGTTTTCGTAGAAAATTAATCTTCTTGGTTGAAAATTGATCTTTTTGGTTCAAAATTCAACTATTTTGATGAAAATTAATTTATTTGGTTGAAAATTTAATTATTTTTTCTTTGGCATGAGAATTTAGATTTTTAGTTGAAAATTCAACTATGTGGTTAAAACTTTATCTTTTTTGTAGAAAATTATTCTTCTTGTTTGAAAATTCATTTATTTTGGCGAAATACTAATTTCTTTGGTTGAAAATTGAACTATTTTGTTGAAATTCCTTTTTTGGTTCAAAAATATTTTTTAACTGAAAATTGAACTATTATATTTTTGGTTAAAAAATGTATTTTTTTCAGTAAAAAATTCGTATGTCTAGTAGAAAATTATTTTTCTGGTTCGAAAAATCATTTTTTATGGTTGAAAATTTAACAATTTTGTTGAAGTTCCTTTTTTTCATTAAAATTTTTTCTTATTGAAAATTAAATCATTCCATTTTTGGTTAAAAATTTATCTTTTTTTTGGTTGAAAATTAAACTATCTCAGTTGAAAATTTTACTATTTGGTTCAAAATACGTTTTTAGTTAAAAATTAATTTTTTAACTGAAAATTTAACTAATCCAGTGAGATCTTCTATTATTTTAATTAAAAATTCATCTCTTCAGTTTGAAAATTCCGTGTACTACACGGAAAAAAATTGGATTTGTGCCTATGAATCTTGAATTAATCTGACTAGTCTTATATAATTCCAGGGACTTTTTATGAAATAATGTTCACTTTTCTCCTGTTATTATGAAAGTTACTGGAAATGTGTAAGAATGTGTAAACTGAAAATTTACCTGTTTATTTTTTTTTAAATTTATCTCTTTAGTTGAAAATTTATATATTTTGTTGAAAATTCGCCTGTTTTCGTAGAAAATTGATCTTCTTGGTTGACAATTTATCTTTTTGGTTCAAAATTCAACTATTTTGATGAAACTTAATTTATTTGGTTGAAAATTTAATTATTTTTTAAAATTAGTTTTTCTTTGGCATGAGATATTATATTTTTAGTTGAAAATTCAACTATGTGGTTAAAACTTAATCTTTTTTCTAGAAAATTATTCTTCTTGTTTAAAAATTCATTTATTTTTGCGAAAATCTCATTTCTTTGGTTGAAAATTTAACTATTTTGTTGAAATTCCTTTTTTTTGTTCAAAATGATTTTTTAACTGCAAATTGAACTATTATATTTTTGGTTAAAAAATGTATTTTTTTTAGTAAAAAATTCGTATCTTTAGTAGAAAATTATTCTTTTCGTTCGAAAATTCATATTTTTGTTTGGAAATTCATTTGTTATTGTTGAAAATTTAACTATTTTGTTGAAGTTCCTTTTTTTCAGTAAAATTTTTTCTTTTGGAAAATTAAACCATTCCATTTTTGGTTACAAATTTATCTTTTTTTTTTTTGGTTGAAAATTAATTTTTTTGACTGAAAATTAAACTATCTCAGTTGCAAATTTTACTATTTGGTTAAAAATTCGTCTTTAGATGAAAACTAATTTTTTAACTGAAAATTTAACTAATCCAGTGAGATCTTCCATTATTTTAATTTAAAATTCATCTCATCAGTTGAAAATTTGTTTTATCTGTAAATTTACGTATTACATTTTTGGTTCAAAATTTATCTTTTTTAGTTTAAAATTCATGTATTTTGTTGAAAATTTGTCTTTTTGATAGAAAATTAATCTTCTTGGTTTAAAATTTATCTTTTTGGTTGAAAATTAAACTATTCCAGTTGAAGATTTATCATCTTAGTTGAAAATTCGTTCTTTTTTGGTTGAAAATTAAACTACTTGGTTGAAAGTTCGTTTTTTAGTTGAAAATTAATTTTTCAACTGAAAATTTAACTAATCCAGTGAAATATTCCATTCTTTTAGTTAAAAATTCATCTCTTTAGTTGAAAATTAATTTTTTTAGCTGTAAAACCTATTCAATTTTCGTTTCAATATTTATCCTTTTTGGTTGAAAATTCATGTATTTTGTTGAAAATTTGTCTTTTTTGGTAGAAAATTAATCTTCTTCGTTTAAAATTCATCTTTCTGGTCGAAAATTAAACTATTCTGGTTGAAGGTTTATCATCTTAGTTGAAAATTCATCTTTTAAGTTGAAAATTGAACAATTTTGTTGAACATTTGTTCTTTTTTTGGTTGAAAATTAATTTTTTTAAACTAAGAATTAAACTTTTTTAGTTGAAAATGTAACTATAATGATAAAAATTTCATTCTTCAAATGTTTATTATATATTTATATTTTTATTATGTTGTTTTTAATTTTTTTCTTAAATTAAAATTTACCTATTTAGGTTTTGCATAAAAATTTATCTTTTTTATTTAAAAATTCATGTTTGTTGTTGGATATTCGTCTTTCTTGGTAGAAATTTAATCTTCTTGCTTGAAAATTAATCTTTTTGGTTAAAAATTCAACTATTCCAGTTAAAGATTCATCATTTTAGTTAAAAAATCATCCTTTTGGTTGAAAATTTAACAATCGTTGAAAATTCGTTCTTTTTTAATTGAAAATTAAACTATTTCAGTTGAAAATTTTACTATTTGGTTGAAAATTCGTTTTTTTGTTGAAAATTAATTTTTTAACTGAAAATTTAATCCTGTGAGATATTCCATTATTTTAGTTAATAATCTTTTTTAGTTTAAAATTCATGTATTTTGTTCAAAATTTGTCTTTTTTGGTAGAAAATTAATCTTCTTTGTTTAAAATTCATCTTTTTGGTTGAAAATTAAACCATTCCAGTTGAAGATTCATCATCTCAGTTGAAAATTCGTTCTTTTTTGGTTGTAAATTAATTTTTTTAAACTGAGAATTAATGTGTATATTTATATTTATATTATGTTGTTTTTAATTTTCTGAACTTAAAATTGGCTTATTTATTTTTTTCTTGAAAATGTATCTTTTTTTATATGAAAATTCTTGAGTTTTGTTGAAAATTTGTATATTTTGGTAGAAAATTAATATAATACATATATTTATATTATATAGTCAATCTTTTTCTCAAATATTAATGAATCATAAATCCAAATATTATAATATTAAAGCATTATAAATATATTTAAATTATTTCTTATTCAAGTGGTAATTTTTTATATTTGAAGTTTTAATATTAATTAATAGGCACTAAGGTATTATTAATAAACAATATAAAAAATTAATAATCTATCATTATAAATTTTTAAATCAAAGAAACTTATTACGTCGGAAAATTAGATTTTTGGAAATTTCCATAGCAGGTCAAGCATGGTTGTAGGTTTGCGTAAGGTGAACAACACTGTACACATTGGATTAATATTCGGGAATTTCTATGAAGTTTCCATAATCATTAATATGCACATTTTTATTTGGAAAGTTAAAACGTTCTTCTATGCTAGAAGTTTAAAAAAGTTGATTGAAGTAAAGTTTAACAGTTATAGTTTAATGCAAAATTGATGCCTAATTATGTATTTAAATGTTTAATAAATGCTCATAATTCATAAAAAATTTAAACAGTTTTTTAGATTTCAAAACTAATATTCAGCCAGAAAAATATTTGTTGGAATCAAACAAACTTTTGTAAGATAAACAAATTTATATTTCGTAAAAAAAAAAATTGTTTTCTTAATTTTTATTAATTTTTTTTCTGAGAGTTTCGTTCGAATATAGTATTGAAGGAACTGGTTTATTATTATGATTTTCGGTTTTTGTTTAATGATCATACATCAGTTGAATATATTAATTAAGTTGATAATAAATACCCACACAAAAAATCCAAAACATCAAATAAACCGAGTATTTAATTAATTAATTAATTAATATTATGATTGTTATTATTTAGTGAGAATTAATTTCATTCCGAGGTATCTATTAATTAAGTATTAATTCCCTTGCTTCCGAGTGTAATTCATACTTTCGAATTTTCCAATTTTAAATTATTCCGATTTAAACGAATAGTTCAATTCTGACCTCATTCAGATTGAAATATTAAATCAGTTTTATTCAAAATTCTCTAATTTCAAGACCTTTAAATTTTTCAAACCGCATGAATTTAAAAATACAATATAAATAAATAAAATTTGAATCGAGTTCATTACTACTTGTCACTTCGCAATTATTTTTCAATACACTATACTTTATCTTTAATATTTATAATATTGGGTAATGGTTTACTTTGATTTTTCCGAATTTTGCAGTAAATGGAAAATTTGGAAATCTTCTTTCTAGTCCAAAAGTAAAGTATCAGTCGGGGGAGACCAAAAATTAGGGTATTTTGTCCAAAAACACAACAAATTAAAAATCTGAGAAAATTAGTAAATATTTTTTTGAATCAATAAAAAATCTACACTGTTTAAGTAATTTCATGCATCCATTGACATTCTTAATACAATTCCGTTGCAAACCGGAAAAGATGAAAAAAATGAATTATTAAAAGAACAAAATTTTGATCAGTTTATTCTCGAAAAACTCCCCCCCCCCCTTTTCTCTTTAAATATACGATATTTTAAAATAGAATATTTAAATTTCGCAGGAAATTCTACGAAATTCGTAATCAAAAATGAAAAAATATTTTAATTTTACATAAAAAAGGGTTGAATTCAACCTAAAAAGACGAATTGCAATAGTAGCAAAAAACGGTTACACTTTTAACCAAAAAAAAATTTCATTCAAGTGAGAGAAACAAAATCGACCAAATTATTGAATTTTGAAATCCAGAAGGCAAATTCTCTAAAAAAACAGTTGAATTGTCCACCCAAAAATATGAATTTTCAACCAAAACGTTAATTTTCAAAAAAATTGTTGACTTTTTAAGCAAAAAAAAAACGAATTTTGTACAAAATAATTTAATTTTCAACCCATCAAAAAACAGATTTTCAACCAGAAAAAAACGAATTTTCAACAAAATAGGTAAATCGACCAAATTGTTGAATTTGGAAACCCAGAAGGCAAATTCTCTAAAAAAAAAACAAAAAACAGCTGAATTGTCCACCCAAAAATATGAATTTTCAACCTAATAGTTGAATTTTCAATCAAGAAGAACAATTTTATACCGAAAAGTTGAATTTACAACATAGTCCATAAATTTTCAACCAATAGTGTAATAGTTAAATTTTCAGTTAACAAAAATAATTTAAAAAGGAAATTTCAACAAAATAGTTAATTTTCTAACGAATAAAATTAATGTTTAATAAAGTAGTTCAGCTTTCAACCAAGTAGTTGAATTTTCAACCCAAAAAGATGAATTCTTAATGAAAAATTTAATAGTTGAATTTTCATCTAAAAACGATCAATTTTAATCAAAAATCGAATAGTTAAATTTGTACTTTAAAAAAATTAGTTTTCAAAAAAAAAAAAGAATTTTCAACAAAATAGGGTATTTTTCAACTAAATTTTAACTAATAAAATGGATTTTTAACAAAGTAGTTCAACTTTCAACCTAATAGTTGAATTTTCAATCAAAAAGAATAATTTTATATTAAAAAGATGAATTTACAACGTAATACATAAAATTTCGACCAAGTGGTTGATTTTTTAACGAAAAACGATCAATTTTCACCAAAAATTGAATAGTTAAATTTGCAGTTCAAAAAATTAGTTTTCAACAACAAAAAACGAATTTTCAACAAAATAGATAATTTTTCAACCAAAGAGATAGATCTGAATTGTAAATTGAAAAAGTAAAAGGAATTCTTAACAAAGTTGTTCAACTTTCAACCTAGTAATTTAATTTTCAACCACGAAAAATAATTTTATACCAAAAAAAGATGAATTTACAACATAATACATAAATTTTCAACCAAAGAGTTGAATTTTTAACCGAAAACGATCAATTTTCAACCAAAAGTGGAATAGTTAAAGTTTCAGTTAACAAAAATAATTTAAAAAGGAAATTTCAACAAAATAGTTCATTTTATAACGAATAAAATGAATTTTTAATAAATTAGTTCAACTTTCAACCTAATAGTTGAATTTTCAACGCAAAAAGATGAATTCTTAATGAAAAATTTAATAGTTTAATTTTCATTTAAAAACGATAAATTTTTCTTTAAGAATCGAATAGTTAAATTTGTACTTCAAAAAAATTAATTTTCAACAAAAAAAAAGAATTTTCAACAAAATAGGTAATTTTTTAACCAAAGAGATATATCTTCAACTAATAAAATTGATTTTTAACAAAGTAGTTCAAGTTTCAACCTAATGGCTGAAATTTCAATCAAAAGGAATAATTTTATACCAAAGAGATGAATTTACAACGTAATACATAAAATTTCAACCAAATAGTTGATTTTTTAACGAAAAACTATCAATTTTCACCAAAAATCGAATAGTTAAATTTGCAGTTCAAAAAGTTAATTTACAATAACAAAAAACGAATTTGCAACAAATAGATAATTTTTCAACCAAAGAGATAGATCTTCAACTAATAAAATGAATTCTTAACAAAGTTGTTCAACTTTTAATGCAGTAGTTTAATTTTCAACCACGAAGAATAATTTTATACCAAAAAAGATGAATTTACAACATAATACATAAATTTTCAACCTAATAGTTGAATTTTTAACTGAAAACGATCAATTTCCAACCAAAAGTGGAATAGTTAAAGTTTCAGTTAACAAAAATAACTTAAAAAAAGATTTTTCAACAAAATAATTAAATTTCTAACGAATAAAATGAATGTTTAATAAATAAGCAGTTCAACTTTCAACCTTAAAAGATAAATTCTTAATGAAAAATTTAATAGTTAAATTTTCATCTAAAATCGTTCAATTTTCACGAAAAATCGAATAGTTAAATTTACAGTTCAAAAAATTAATTTTCAACAAAATGGGTAATTTTTCAACCAGAGATAGATCTTCAACTAATAAAATGAATTCTTAACAAAGCAGTTCAACTTTCAACCGATTAGTTGAATTTTCCATCCAAAAGATGAATTCTCAATGAAAAATTTAATAGTTGAAGTTTCATCTAAAAACGATCAATTTTCAACCAAAAATGGATTAGTTAAATTTTGAGTTAAGAAAATTAATTTTCAACTAAAAAACAAATTTTCAACTAAGTAGTTCAATCTTCAGCCAAATAGTAGAATTTTTAATGAAAGGATCAGATGAATTCTGAACCAAAAATATAATAGGAGACTTTTCAATTAAAAAGAATTAACTTACAGCTTTCAAGCATTTCAAAAAATAATAATTATTCACATTTATAAAATTTGTTATCAAAAAACTACTACGAATGTTATAAAAAAATATGTACCATGTGGCGATAACGATTGTCTCACGATATTTCCAACACTGATATCATATGTTGATAATGTGAATTTTTCGTATTGTATGTACAATGTACATAATTGAGCAAATCATTTTCTGAATAATTCAGTTTTTAATAACTGTTTAATATTCATGATAATGTATATCTTATTTACACTAATTAAATATTGACTAAATGCTACAAATTACAAAAGATTTGTTTTCATGTTGGTCGTATAAAAAAATGAATGAATCATTGAGGCTATAGATAGACTGATTTATGAGGAACCAAATACATAATCAAATTTTTGCTAATGAATACCTAAGTTCTGAGTTACATAGTAAGAAATTGTGAATTTTAAAAACCGGTATTAGAATCGCAAGTCGCTGAATCACTTTTCCGAAGGTAATTGCTGATAATATTGGCTGATAGTCACTGTTGACTGTTATTTATTGCGTTGTTTCGCGGAATATTGAAGATTGAGATTTGAAGAAAGACCACTATTTTCACGATTAGAGATTTTCTATTTAATAGATTGAAAGAAAATTTCAACTTTGAACTCATCAAATTTAGACAACATTTAATTTCAATATTTTGAAACTTGAAATTGGATTGGGAACCTTTTAAGCTTTTTTCTAGAAATACTAAACGCGTGTTAAAAAAATATAATCAAAAGATTCAAACAATCATTGTATAATTGATTTCAATTATAAAATATTATTTATTTACAGTCTTTAATTATTAATCCTTAGATATTGCGATATCATTATAACTTAAGTTTAAAATATAAATAATTATCAGCAAAGGCTAATAAGTCTATGTCTATTTGCTTTAAAACTTTCTGTTAATTATACTTGTCAATAGCTTTCTTAAGTTAAACGTTTATACATAAATTAGCTCATATCTTCCTTACTTTATGGAACAATTAGTCGATTAATAATATTTAGAGATGAAAAGTATATACAGTCACTAAAAAGTTATTTTTTACTCTTTTTCAATATAAATTATATAGTTTAAGTTTAAATAACTAATTTTTTATATATTTATTTTGTTTATTTAAATCCTTGTTATTTGGACCAATGAACTTGATTATAAAATGGGTAATGTTTCTCGAAAGTTTCTTATGTTTCCCACAAGAGATATGAATATCTAATTATGTAGTTTCTAACTACTTAACTATATTAATATAGGTAGATAACATCTGTAAACTCTTAAACTTTATGTTCTATGTGATTACTTTTTTCTCAGAGGAATAAAAGCAGCTAATATAAAGTTCCTTAGAAAAAATGTTTTACGATGGTTGGAAAAACCGGAGGTATTTTTCAGTATCAGTATTATAGAATTTTCATGAGGTATGAATTATTGTTTTGTCTTCTTTATTTATTTAATAGATCCCATTTTTTTTAATTGTTGAACTTTTTGGCAATGGGTGTATTATTAAATTTTACTGTTTAGGTTTGAATACTCTAAAAGCTTAAATTTTCATTTTTACATACATCAGTATTTTAAATTAATGATTATCCACTGTAGGATCATTATTTACTGTAGGATGCTCTCCCCTAACTATTAAGGATAATAAACTAGAAATTTAAAAAAATTTTAATTTGAAGTTGTTTTCTTCCGTTTATAAAAAATTCTATGTTAAAAATGTTACAAGATTTGAATATTAAATATTAATGGTCAAGGAAAATGAAAAATTGGTCACGGAAAAATGAGGGAATTTTGAAAATGAAGTTTTGCGGCCACCCTGATATAGTATTCTTGTCAGTGATTTATTTGCCCTGTATTTCTATTTCTACTTTTTTTGCAGTTATATACTTCCTCCTGAAGATTATAGTCTTAGTTGAACATTTTTATTATTGTGTTCAAAATTCAACCATTTTATTGCAAAGTCATCCTTTTTGGTTTAAAAATTAATCTGTTTTAGTAGAAATTTAATCTTTTTTGGATAAAAATGCAACTGTTTGGTTAAAAATTAATCTTCTTTGGTTGAGGATTCAACTATTTTTTCGGAACTCCGTCTTTTTTGTTGAATTCAGATTTTTTTATTTAAAATTAAAATCCGTTTTGGTTGAAATATCTACTATTATATTATTCGTTAAAAATTATTCTTTTTTGTTTGAAAATCGAAAGACTTCGTTGAAGGTTGAACCACTTTGTTAAAAAAAATCTTTTTTGTTGTTGTTGAAGATTAATGATTTTAGTTTAGTTGAAAGTTTAACTATTTTGTTATTGATCTTCATTAATTAAAAATTCAATTATTTAGGCAAAAGTTACACTACTTTGCAAAAAACCTGTTTTGAAGTTTTATATCTTTGGTTGAATTTTTTTTTTCAAATTAATTTTTTTAACTGAAAATTTAACTTTACCAATTTTGATTGAAAATTGATCTTTTTAATTGAAAATTCGTCTTTTCGTCAGAAAACTAATCTTCTTGGTTTCAAATTTCCTATTTTGTGGTTAAAAATGCACCTGTTTAGTTTAAAATGAACTTTTTTCCTGAAAATTCATATTTTCGAGTTTAAAATTCAAGTATTCCAGTTAAAATGTTCATGATTTTAATTCAAAGTTTATCCTTTTGGTTGAAAATAAAACTATTTGGTTCAAAGTTAAACTCTTTTGTCAAACATTCATCCCTTTGGTTTAAAATTCATCTATTACAGTTAAAGATTCATGATTTTAGTCGAAAATTGGTTGAAATCTTTTTTTTTTTGAGAATTAATTTTTTCAACTGAAAATTTAACTATTCTATCTTCGGTTGAAAATTCAAGTATTCCAGTTAAATATTCATCATTTTAGTTGAAAATTCATCTTTTTGGTTGAAAGTTAAACTTTTTTGTTAAAAATTCATCCATTCAAGTTGAAGATTCATAATTTTAGTTGAAAATTGATTACTTTGATTAAAAATTTGTTTGCTTTTTGGTGGAAAATTAATTTTCCAACTGAAAACTTGATTCCATTTTTAGTTGAAAATTGATCTTTTTTAGTGACATGAATTTTTTTTCAATTGAACAAATAATTTTGAACGAAAATATTTTTATTTTAAATCAACAAGGGTTAGATTCATCCAAAAAACAATTTTTCAACAAAATAGTTGAATTTTCAGTCAAGACAGAAAAAAAATCAACCAGATTGTTGAAGTTTCAAGCTAAAAAGGCGAATTTCCAACAAAAAAGTTGATTTTCAACCGAATAATAATATTATTATCCAAGAAGATGAATTCTCAATGAAAAATGTAATAGATGAAATTTCAAACAAAAAATACGAATTTTCAACAATATTGTTTAATTTGAAACCAAAGAGATTAATTTTTAATAAAAACAGTGCAATTTTCGACCGAAAAGATTATTTTTTTTTTACCAAAAAAAGACGAATTTCAAACAAAATATACGAACTTTCAACTAAAAAAGATCAGTTTTCAACCACAAATTTCATAGTTAAATTTTCAATTGAAAAATTAATTTTTAACGAAAAAAGATGAATCCTCAACTAAAAATGCAACATTTCATATATTTCAAACAAAAAAATGTAATTTTAAATCAAAAACAGTTTAATTCAACCAAAAAACTAATTTTCCACAAAACAGTTGAATTTTTAACCGACCAAAAAGGTTTTCTTTCAAAATCGTTTAATTTCGAACAAAATAATTAGATTTTCAATCAAATAATGAAATTTTTAACAAACAAAAAAATGAATTTTCAATTAAGGTAATAAGTGAAATAACTGGAATAGTTAAATTTCCAGTTAAAAAAATTCATTATCAACCAAAGCGAAATGAATATTTAACTTTGAAATTATTTTTTTATTTCTAAGTATTATTATAGATTTTAGAAAATTTTGTATCCCAGGGTTTTTGGTTGAAAATAAAACTATTTGGTTGAAAGTTGAACTTTTTTGATAAAAAATTAATCCATTTAAGTTGAAGATTCATAATTTTAGTTGAAAATTCATTACTTTGATTAAAAATTTGTTTGTTTTTTTGGTGGAAAATTATTTTTTTAACTGAAAATTTGATTCCATGTTTAGTTGAAAGTTGATCTTTTTTAGTTTGAAATTTAACTATTTGGTTGAAAATTTGTATTTTTTATTTGAAAATTAATGTATTTTGTTGAAATATTGTCTTTTTTGTAGAGAATTAATATTCTTGTTTGAAAATTCAATTATTCTAGTTGAGGATTCATCATTTTAGTTGAAAATTCATCACTTTGTATAAAAATGTAACTATTTTTGTTGTTGAGAATTATTAGTTTTTTTTTAAATTTTAAATTTAACTAATTTTTGATTGACAATTTATCTTTTTTAGTTAAAGGCTAATCTTTTTGGTTAAAAATTCAACTATTCCAGTTAATGATTAATCTTTTCTGTTTAAAAATCAAATATATTTCCACTCGAATATATTCCAGTTGAAGATTCATTATTTTATTTGAAAATTCATTGTTTGGTTGAAAATTAACTTTTTAACTGAACATTCAACTATCCCATTTTTAGTTGAAAATTTATTTTTTTAGTTAAAAATTTATGTATTTTGTTAAAAAATCGTCTTTTTTGGTAGATAATTAATCTTCTTGTTTGGCTATAAATTTCTATGGCTATCTGCCACCACAATTTAAATAGTGAAAATGAAAAAATAGTTGGAAAACCAATGAAATTGATTGATTGTCGTAAAAAAGACTTGTGAACTACATTCCGAAAGTAACTCAAAAAAAAACGATCACTGTTGAAAATAGTATTAAATTTAGAACACCAAGGTACCTACATACCTTATACCTATATACCCATATACACACTACTATTTTCCAACCGAGCAAGTCACGCCTACCCCGAAAGGGAAATGGCTTAATGGTATAATAATAATAATAATAAAGGTATATTAAAATTAATATCTTAAGCATATGAAATCGCTATTTAGGTACGTGTTTATAAAATTTCATATACATTGATGATAATCGCTCAGATCGCACTTTAATCGCACTTTAATCATAAAAAACAATTCAATCGATGAATTCTAGATTATTACTTGAATTGCGAATATTTGATCAGATTTAAAGAAATAAAAGCATTTTGAGTTTCCAAACACGCTGCTATGCCGACCTGTATATTATATTTAATATAAACTGTACAGCTATTCATATTTTAATGTATATTAAATTACAACTCCCGTGTATGCAAATTACTTCATATACATTTGTATTAAATTTAATACAGATTTTTCCAACAGTGATTTTTATAGTTACTGTTACTGAAAAAAATGTAACTATGGTAACAGTTCGTTACTTATAAAAGTAATGTCGTTACCACTATCGTTACCAACAAAAAGTAACTACACTGTTAGAAAAATCTGTATTAAATTTAATACAAATGTATATGAAGTCATTTGCATACACGGGAGTTGAAATTTAATATACATTAAAATGTGAATATAGCTGTACACTTTATATTACATATAATACACAGGTCGGTATAGCAGCGTGCTTGAAAACTCAAAGTGCGTTTATTTCTTTAAATCTTATCAAATATTCGCATTTGAAGTAATAATCTAGAATTCGTCGATTGATTTGCTTTTTATGATTAAAGTGCAACGTACATGTGGAACTCTTTTCAAAATTTGCCCTGAACGTTAGAAATTTAATGTAAGTACAGTTGATTGTATGTTAGGTCTGTCATTTATTTACGTAAGTGAACTTTTCGACTTAAAATCCAATTTTATTTTTGATTAATTGTAATAAGGTATCATGTTTTATGATTAAGAATCGAAAATTACCGCTAATCTTTTTTTGATTTTGTGTAAAATGGAAGGATATGTGAGCGATTATCATGAATGCATATGAAATTTAATAAACACGTACCTAAATAGCGATTTCATATGCTTGAGATATTAATTTTAATATACATTGGTATTTTAAATTTAATACTATTTTCAACAGTGTAGTTACAGTATAACTATACTTAAAAAGAACTAGTTACTTCCCATCCCTGGGATTTGAGTAGACACCTTGTTGGAGAACCTTTTGTAGACCTTCTGCGTTATAGATTACAAATAAATAATTTTCTATTAATATCACACATATTTCCTAAAACCGAAGAGCACTAATTCTCATATCAGTTTTGCACAGTGCAAGTTCAATATGTAGGATTTTCTCATATCTTGTATGAAACACGCGGATACCCAGGCAGAAACTATATACACATTGTCATTATCCCGGGTATATAGTCGATAATATCATTATGATTTCCATTTTCAAATTCATTCGCTGCAATTATATTTGAAGTTTTGCATATAATTGTACTGAGTCGTCCTCATTATGCAATCGACAAACGAATCATCGCGTGCATATCTTTTTCTGCATAATAAGTGACAAGCACAAAATATAAATACTGTTTTGATGTGTTTGCACGTTAACATTTCATTACTCGATCTCGGAAATCATACGATAATGCTAGGGAGTATTATTATGCAACATAAACGAACTTTATTGATGAAAAATACGAAATGATAAGATATCACTAACAAATAACAAAAATTTCAAAACATAAAACTTGATTGATTGATAAGAGGATTTGCGAGAAAGTTGGGAACGTTAAATGAAATCAGCAGACGGAATATAATTGTGTTAGGCCGCACGCAACGTTCCAGAATTCTGACCTACCTCGATACGAATATTACGGTTTTTATAATTAGTGCGGGTTTATTTTTATTTAATTTTAGTAATTTTAAATAGGAATTATGAAGCTTGGTATTATCTAAATCTACCATGAAGCTTAATGACATAAAGTCATAAAAATAATGTCATAAAGCTTATGAGATTATTGAACACTTGATCTGCAAAATAATGGATTTTAAATGTTTGAAGTTTAAATGCTTCGCATTACTTTTGACTTTTGACTTCCGTTTAGTCCTAATTACTTCTAATTTTTGAAGAAATTAGGGAATTTTTGTCTTGAATTTTAATCGCAACCCTGCTTTAAAATTGAAGGGGTTTTAATTTTGATATATTATAATTAAAAATTATGCAAATTTCAAGATTTACAATTAACAATTCTATAATTTGTATATGCTTTATTTATATTCGAAATTTCTTCAATTTAATAGGTTTAGAATTGAAAACTTGACTCTTGATTTTTAAAATTAAAGATTTTTCAATTGTAAATCTTCCAAATTGATGAATTTTAAATTCCAAATCTTACAAATAAAACTATTCAAAAAAAAATGTTCCAAATGACATACCTTTAAATGTAAGTCGTGAACATTGAATAATTTTCAATATTGTATTTTCAGAATTCAGGAATTTTCCATTGTAACTCTTTGAAATTGCAGAACTTTGAATTGTAAATCTTTTATAATTGAAGAGTTTTTAATTTAAACAATTTATAATTAAAAATTCTGAAATTTTGATGATTAGATCATCAAAATATGCTTTCGAAATTTCTTCAATTTGGAAGATTTAGAATTAAAAACTTGACTTTCAAAATCATCCAAATTCCAAAATTTTTATTTAAAAATTTTTTTAAATGGAAGAGTTTTCAATTTTAATTCTTCAAAATTGATGAATTTTAAATTGCGAATCCTTAAATGTGAGAATTTTTCATTTTATCTTTCAAATTGAACTATTTCAAAAAAAATGTTCCAAATTACATATATGTACCTTTAAATATAAATCTTGAAAGTTGAATAATTTGCAATTCAATATTTTCAAAATTCAAGAATTTTTAATTGCAACTCTTCAAAATTGCGGAACTTTGAATTTCAAATCTTTTAGAATAGAAGAGTTTTTAATTTAAACAATTTCAAATTCTGTCATTTTTGGTTTACTTTCGAAATTTCTTCAATTTGGAAGATTTTGAATTGAAAACTTTACTGTTGATTTTCAAAATCATCCAACTTTAAAAATTTTCATTTATACATCTTTAAAATTGAAAAGTTTTCAATTATAAACCTTCAAAATTGAACTATTCCAAAAAAATGTTCCAAATTGCATACCTTTAAATTATGAATGTTGAAAATTGTATAATTTGCAATTTTATATCTTCAAAATTCAAGAATTTCCAATTATTACTCTTCAAAAATGTAGAAATTTGAATTTCAAATCTTTTGAATTGAAGATTTTTTAATTTTGACATTTTGGTTGAAAATTCATTAGTTTTATTGAAAATTAGTTTTTTCTTTAGCTAAAAGTTAATTTTTTTAACTAAAAAGTTAACTATTCCTGTTGAAACTTTAACTATTTTGTTGCAAACTTGTTTTTTTTGTGTGGAAAATTAATTTTTTTTTAAACTGAAAATGTAACTATTCCAGTTGAATATTCCATCCTTTTAGTTAAAAATTCATCTCTTTTGTCAAAAATTATTATTTTTTAAATGAAAAATTCCTCTTTTTTTGGTAGAAGTGAATCTTCTTGGTTAAAAATTAATATTTATGGTTAAAAATTAAATTATTCTAGTTAAAGTCTTATCATTTTAGTTGAAAATTTATCTTTTTTTTAAATTCAACTATTCCAATTGAAGATTTATCATTTTAGTTGAAAATTCATCAGTTTGATTGAAAATTAATCTTTTTAAGTGAAAATTTAATAAGATCATTTTTGATTGAAAATTGACCTTTTTTATTTCAAAATTCAACTATATATTTGAAAATTTGACTTTTTTAGTTGAAAATTCAACTATTTCGTTGAAAATTCATGTATTTTGTTCAAAAATCGTATTCTTTGTAGAAAATTAATCTTCTTGTTTGAAAATTAATTAAAAAATTAAATAAAATTAAATTAAATAAAAAATTAATCTTGTTTGAAAATGCAGCTGTTTAGTTGAAAATTCAAGTATTCCAGTTAAATATTTATCTTTTTGGTTGAAAATAAAACTACTTGGCTTAAAGTAAACTTCTTTTTGGTTAAAAATGCATTTATTCCAGTTGAAGATTCATCATTTTAGTTGAAAATTCGTCGCTTTGCTTAATTTTTTTTTTAAATTAATTTTTTAAAACAGAAATTTCTTTCTATTTTTGTATGAAACCGTATCTTTTTTAGTAGAAAATTTTTTTTTTTGGTAGAAATGAATCCTCTTGGTAGAAAATTAATCCTTTTTGGTTGAAAATTTATCTTTATCAGTTGAAAATTTAATTATTTGGTTGAAAATTCGTGTATATTGTGAAAATTTCGTCTTTTTTTGGAAGAAAATTGATGTATTTTGTTGAAAATTCAACTTCTAGTTTAAATTTTGAACTATTTTGTTAAAAATTCATTTTTTTTTTGAGATTCACCTCTTTGTTTGGGAATTGAACTATTTGATTAAAAAGTCGTATTTTTTCGTTGAACCTTAATTTTTTAAATGAAAATTTAACTATTCCATTTTTGGTTGAAAATTGAGTTTTATTAGTTAAAATTTTAACTATTTCGTTGAAGATTTGTCTTTTTTAGTTGAAAATATAACTGTTAATTTTTTTTTGTAAAGTTAATTATTTCAATTAAAAATTTGATTCCATTTTTGTTTGAATCAGGATCTTTTTTAGTTTAAAATTCAACTATTCCAGTTAAAGATTCATCATTTTTATTTGAAAATGTAACTATTCTAGTTGAATACTCCAACCTTTTAGTTAAAAATTGATCTCTTTCGTTGAAAAATAATTTTTTTTTTAAATTAAAAATTTAACTATTCAATTTTTGGTTGCAAAATGATCTTTTTTAGTCGACAATTTCCTTTTTTTTGTAGAAATGAATCCTCTTGTTAGAAAATTCATCCTTTTTGTTGAAAATTTATCTTTTTTGTTTAAAATTCAACTATTCCAGTAGAAGATCCATAATTTTAATTTAAAATTCATCAGTTTGGTTGGAAATTAATTATTTTAA